>JASDQU010290697.1:0-14480 GCA_032191745.1 Picea mariana | reverse complement strand
GGGTTACCCAACCAGTGGGGTTTGAGCCATCAAATTTGGTCACATCCACCCGCGGAAGGAGTAGGTCACATTGAAAGTGTTGGTGCTGAAAGGTATGGGAATGGGAGGAATGTTCTCCTTCAGTCTTTGGAGGTGCTTTAGAGAAATGGTCGTCTGTAGGGATCTTCAGTTTGGTGCGGAGGGATACAAAGACAGATTCACGTTGGGTGGTCAGTTCTTGTTTGACTTCCTCCATTGAGGACTGCATGATTGTATTGATGGATGAATCTATGGAGGCAACAGTAGCACTGAGTTGTTTCACTTCTTTTTGGGTCTTGAGGAAGCCAGATTGCAAGGTGTTAAAGCGAGTTTCCAGATCTTGGCTACGGGTATGGGCCATGAGGATGGGTGAACTGAAAAGGGGCGGGCGGGGTTAAATTTTTTTCCAAAAAATGATATGGATGAATGTGATAAGGGCGGAGAGATGAATCCAATGGAATAGGTCTCAAATAATGGTGAAAAAATTTCCAGGCATTTTTTTTTTTTTTACACCTATGGAGTTATACTCTGGTCTGAAGAATATTGTGGTGATGAAAGCCCCAAATGCTTAACCAAAAAGAAATGTGTATTTACTTGGCAACCCAAACACAGTTGCGCGGCAATAGATCTGGTCTATTTTAATTTGTTTATGTTTTTGTCCCCCAAGGGTTAGGTATTCAAGGGTTCTACAGACAAGGGTTTGCCCTGTGTTATAGCTCTCTGATATACGTGCGGGGTCCAACAATAGTACTCGGCCAAATATCTCATGGCACTAACTAAGGAGGATAGACCGTACCCTTAGCCGTACTACCCGACTACCCAGGTACTAGAGAGTATCTCCCCGAGTGTTGTTCTCGGTGACACTATAGCAGTCCGGCGGCTGACAGGTTTATCTAAAGAGGGATTCAGGAAATCTAGGCCGATCCATACACATGTGTTGTCTGATGCGCTACCACTCGAAGGGGTACCAACAGGGGTTACAAGGGTGGCCAACAGATGTGCGCTTGAGAACCACTTGTATTTCCTACGTGTATGAATCCCTCAACCGTAGGTTTATGCGCATAACAACGGATCTTTGTGGCTTAAAGACATCGGAATAAGTCTCTACCCTGGAAAAAAAATTCCCACAATTTCTACCAAGGAAAGTGCTCTGATACCACTTGCAAAATACCAGATATAATAAATATGCAGAACAGAAATAAAATGCTAGAAATGGCAGAATAACAGTAATATATCCAGCATAATCTCCACAATAACACAGAAATGATATAAAAACAACAACAGAAATAACACTTTGATTCAGAAAGCAATGTTCATAGGCCTCTTCGAGGGGGCAACCTCCAATCGAGCAGGGCTCTGTTTCAATAATCTCCAAGCTAGGATTTTCATACCCTCGACCCTTATTTATACTAAATATGTCTATCAAGAGAAGCATCTAGAGGAAGATCCTTCTAGAAGCGGAAGCTTATATTAGGTCTTCTTACATCCACCTTATTCTATTTTATTGAAAGGCCCTATTAATATTGACCTTTATTACATCTGAATATATTGATCTACCTATGTGCGGGTTAGGACCCTAACAGGATGCCTGAGCCTGAGCCTGAGCCTGAGCCTGGAGGGTGAGTGAGCGCAAGGAAGAGGAGACTTTGATAGTTCTTGTAAACTATTGATTGGGATCATGCACACAATGGGTATGTCAAGGAAAAGTAGTGAGCCCGGATAACAAGGCATCCATGTGGATACAAATCCACAAACTACGCAGATAAGTATTGTACTAAGTTGTGAAATTTTTTCTAGAATTCTATGCAATGATAAAATGTTTTTGCATGAAACTATGATTAATGTGCTTGTTGTCCAAGAATTTTGAAGGCAGACGAAGAGGGCCAAGAGACTAAAAAGGACCGGACCAAGAAAGAGGGTCAAGACCTCTGAAGTAGCTGAATCAGAAAGGCATGACAGATTTTTCTGAGAAAGAACACCGAGGACGATGTTCCTTTTAAGGGGGAGGGAATTGTAACACCCTTGTTTCCCCTAGCTTGTAATTAATCATAAAATAGGAGAATCATGCTAAGGCATGTGGATGATGTAAATGTATTATTGTTAAATTGCCCATAATTGACTGTTGGGGGGTGAAGATTTGAAGTACCAGCCATGATATCTCTAAAGGAAAGAATCATTTAATGAAGGAAAGGACTGGTGGTTGAATAATCAACCACCCCCATGAATGGAAACATGGGTTGTCGGCCCGAAGTACCACAGAGACCTGCAGACCCGAGCTTCCTTCTGACGGAAGGAACAGGATAGATTGGGAACCTTCCTAAAGAAGGAAGGCAAGATACACACAGAGGGGGAGAGAGGAGACACCAGACAAGAGCACAAGCTCAGAAGGAGATGCACGGACCAAAAAGCAAGTGCAGAGAACACGACCTGAAGAACCAAAATGTGAGCTTGATGCTGAGGAAGCATCTGATAAACCTCGCAGGGTCGATATGATAGAGATATTCTTTCTAAGAGATGGCGTAAATTCCCTAGTGATATCATGGCTTGGCACGGGGGTGGCTAGAGTGCTAAGAATGAATGCATCTGAGCCTATGGTTGGGTGGAAAGGCACACACACGGTTAGTTAGTTGGCTGCAACCTGAAATAGATAAGTATTCTCATACCCTGTGTAATTGAGTTGTAACTATGTAATAAAGTTGGATATCCTTTGAATGACTCAGGGATGTGCATGTTTGCTTTATGGTTATACTGTATCTCTTTATTCTTGTTTAAATTGTGTATTTAACAAGTATGGAATTGTCTGATTTGTACACGTAAAACCTTGAGCCCTGTGGTGACTTAAGTTAAAATAAGTGGACTATGAGTTCGTCAACCTTGGACATAGTTTTCACGTGTGCATGTCGACACTCCTAGTTTCCCTAAGTCTCTGGGAAAACAGAGCCTGTTAAGCTCAGGAGAGGTAACGCAGGTATGCATAGAGTCTTTGTGAGGCGGGTAGAGGTCGAGAACCTCTTAATTTCCAGAGTTTGGTGAACGAGTGCAAGGGTGTGTGGGAGATCTTTATCAATCTCAAGCTCAAGAGGAAGAGCATAAAGCACATGCCAACGCCTAAGTCTTTCAGAGCTAACGAAGCTCAGGAAGGATAGTGAGATCCAAATATCGAAAGGGAAGATCCTTTCTTTTGGAAGACGAACGGACGAGAAGATACAAGGTCTGTTGTAACCGTTGGATATGGGAAAGAGTGTGGGAGTTAACCCCTTGAGTCCTTCGGACTTCGCGAGTTCGTCGTAAGGGAGGTAAAATCCCCGAAGTACCGAAGTTAATCTGGACCTTAGATCTGAGGATGTCTGGTAGCCATCCCGACCGTCAAATCTATGAGGTAGTCAGCCCGACGTTGACCGCTTCGGGAGAATAGAAGCTTAGTAACGCCAAAACTCCTGAAGAATGAAGTAGCGAAGTAACGTGGACCGTGGATCTATGGATCCTTCGGGACCCCTCTCGACCGTTCAATTGAGGGAATGTGGGTATCACATTGAGAGTACGTGGGGATCCATGTGTCGAGTGGCGGTAAGGCCACGCATGGCACAACAGTGAGACCATGAGGGAGGTTATGAACCGTCGATCTGGGGGTCTACACGGAAGGACCAAAACCATCAACTCTAGGTCGTGGTCAACCCGACGCTGACCAACTCCGGGAGATTTCAGTCAAGAAGTGAGTTGAACTCCCGAAGCCCCGAAGGTCGGAGTAGATCTCGACTGTTCATTATAAAGGATGCATGGCGACAGATCCTTTAGTCTGGAGCTTGGATGCTCCGGGAGTTTATAGGTGGGGGGCGGGCGAAACCGTCGAAGTGTCGAAGTCCATCTTAGTCGTTGGTGCCAGGAGACACATGGAACCAGATCCTTCACTTCGGAGGTTTAGTACTCCGGAGGAAAATAGATACTGAGAAGTGAGAACTCCCAAAGGCTCGGAGGCCAAAGTTCACCTGAGCCATCGATCTCAGAGGATAGGTGTCAAAACATCTGTCACTTCGGGGAAAAGTCACTCCATAGGAAAATGTGTGATGAGAGTCGAGAACACCCGAAGGCCGAAGTGTCGGAGTTCATCATGAGCGTTGAGAGTGGGGGACACGTGTCTAGAGATCTGACACTTCGGAAGGATAGTACTCCAAAGGTTTGCATTTGTGAGTACCTTGGAACTCCTGAAGCACGAAATTCCAAAGTAAATCAGAGTCTTCGATGCCCTGAGGACGCATGGCGTCAGATGGTGCACTTTGGAGGATTAGTACTCTGAAGGTTTTGCGAGGAGGTGCTTCAAATTTCTTCGAAGTCTAGAGGCCCAAAGTCATTGAGGGTCGTTGATCTTGAGGGAGAGTAGGGACCGTTGATCCCTTCGCGCCAGTTTGGAACTTCGCCACTTCAGAGTTCAGAGGAATTGGCATGTGATGAATCAAAAAATCCCAAAGCTCGAACTTCCGAAGTGTCGTAGTAGGCGACTGTGGTCTTGGTGTTCGGTCATAACCCGTGGTCATATGCAATGGTCACCGAAGAAAAAGGGGCTAGGCCCTTATTTCCAAATTAGAGACCATGGATGGAGGATTTTATTATTTAAGGAGAACGAAATTTTGATGCCCTATTCCTTAAACACCTTTTAAGGGGTTGGGTGTGTTACATAGGCCGCGCCATTGCTTGTCTAATTCCCGTAAAAAAACAATACTCGAGGGTGCTCACACACAGACTTGCTAGATCACAAGAGAGCATAAGCATAGAAGCATGGAGCTATATCAAACGTTTCAAAGGTAATTTCCTTAAGGTTGAGATTTCCTAACTTCTTGTCCTTATCAAAAGAACTTGTATTGTATATTAATCCAACATCCCTAAGAAATTATGGTAAGTGTCATGCCTTGAAAAAATTACAAAGAAATTCTAGTGGTAAGTGTCCTGCCTCAAAAAATTTGCAAAGAGTGGATTTTTTTAAGTTCATTGTTATATGCTTGGAAAAATAATTGTGTAATTGTGTACCTTGCTAGGACTATTATGTTTTGGCCGGGAAGCAGAGCTCACTGCTCGGAGTTGTTACAAGAGCATCATCTTCCACTCTTCATTGTTGAATCCTCTGCGTAGCTGAGAAATGTCGAATGTTGTGTTCAACTATTCATTATCAATATACAAAGCAAGTTTAGCTCAAAGAAGCCATATTTTTTTATAAACTCTAACTAAGCAATTGGGATTAAATAGAAAGCAACATGAGTGAATTATTGCTTGAATAAATGATGCACCGACCTACAAGTTTGAATTTGTAACAATTTCATTAGATTGCATATGGGTATGATCCAGGTAGATAAGCTTTCCTATAGAAAAGATTCAGACTGTTCTTTTTCTCCGCCTTTCCATCTCACTGTCTAGTTTCAAGTTGATTCCATGTTCTTCAATGGACACCACTGTCTTCTTCTTATAAGCAACCACGACCTTTACAAATTCATGAAGACATGTAAGTAATTAAATAAGATGTAAATGAATTTTACCCATAATCCCAAAGGCTTTGTAGCCTACGATATATGTAACCCTAACAGATGTTAAAGAAAACTTGCACGACTAGTTGCGGCCTGATTATCTAACAAAATGATCTTCATTAAGTTAATTGAAATCTCAACGCTATGCTCTCTATCTATCTCTTAAAAACTAAGTGGTTGTAGGCTTACTGCTTGGTTGAATGGGCCAAAGGATCTGGAAAGGGCTAAGGCCTTGGAATGGGCTCTTCTACATGATATGAATCCATAAGGATGATTTCCTAACCTCTCGTGACTAGCAGACAATTTCCTAAGTAATCAAGCGTGCCCCAACGGGCCAGCGTAACACCTACCGAGAACCTCCAGAGCAACCTAGAATGAATGGAAAGGACCCTTATCGGTTCATTTGCAGCAATCAAGTGTGGGTTGGAACTTTGCCTCCACTGGTGCCGGTTGAAGGACATTTGATCCCTAGCAAGGTCAAAAACTTGGTAGAGGAATTATTCATGCAAGGGCACTAGGCGATGAGGAGCAAATGAGAGTGTGAGGTGGTGACGAGCAGATGAGGGTGCGAGGCGGTGACGAGCAGAGGTTGTCAGGGGGTGTGTGCATCGTCTGACGTATGTGGCAGTGTTTTCGTAATTTGATAAGAACATTAATACAAACTCGGGCCATTAATGAGTAACCAATCATTTATCATAAGATCATTTTTTTTTCCTTTTTAAAAATGAAATTAAAATTATGACAATTAGAGAAAAAAAAATTCCTTCCACCATGAATTAATTAGTCCCATCAATAATGTTCGACCAATAAAAAAAAATCAGTTTTAAAATTTTATAAAATATTATTAAAAAAAAATAAAAAATTGACAAAGTAAGCCATGTATTGTAAAAAGGCTACAAAATGCACCGCATCATAATGCAAAAGGTAATAGCGCAAGCGATTGCTAAAGTCCCTAGCCGTTTCTTGTTGAAAAAAGTCATAGCCGGAGGCACGGACTAATAATAAGTAAGAAGAATGAGAGACTTAAACTTTACATCATCCAAAAAAAGGATAAAAATTTTACTAAAAGCCCATTAAGTTATTTTTACATTTTTCAATTTATAATAAAAGTAAAAGTGAATACTTTATATGTGCTCATATACAAACAAATAAATGGTCTAAAATAATCATCAAATAAAACAATGTTTAGCGTAGAAGAAACGTTAGAATGTAGCATAAACATTCCTGATATTGAGGAGGTCAATAGTAACCAGACGAGAAATAGTAATATTGTGGAAAATAGGTAAGTCGGACCTTAACGGCTATTACCAACGGATAGTTTAATTAAATATTTGAATAGTGTTGGTATTTCTATATCACTCATCCAGTCATTTTTCATTCGTTCACCTGTAAGACTTAGCTGATTTTGGGCTTTTTCAATTCATACTCATCTCTCTGCAATCCTGGGCAATCAGTGGATCAAAAATACTTGTTATTGCAGAGAGAGAGACGTCTAAWAATCATGGAGATGATGTGGAATAACAAGCCCAAAAATCCTCAGCCTCAGACAGCAGCATATGCACAAAGGCTCACTAAATCTGAACCCCCTTCTCCTGCAAAGCTTGACGCGGTGARCAGAGTTCGACCTTCCAGAGCTGGTTCCTTTCATGCTATTCACAAGGTGCCACTTGGGGACAGTCCATATGACAAGGCCAAGCAGATGCAGGTATGGATTGTGGATTTGTTTTGGTAGTTTTTTGTTTGTATTTGCAGTGAGTTTTGTTGGATTTTGACTGACAGGAAATGATTACTATTTGGGTTAGCTGAGTTGGGTAGTGTGGGAGGAACATACTGATGTTTATTGAGATGATATTGCTCAGAATAAAGAGAAATGGTATGTTTCAGATGCAGTTTCCATGGATATTGTGAGGGATTGGGCTTCTGTGTGAAGGCATAACATGTTTGGTTTTGAAAGTTTTGATGACTTGTAAATGATTACGACTGGGAAATGTGGGAATTCTCTTCAGAGTTTCTCTATGGTCAACCCTCTCCTGTTTTGAGTCATTTGACCTGGTTAGCCAACTTGATATGTAGCTGTTGAGATTTGAAATGTGACTTATGGATTAAGAGTTGCTCTGTTTTCATTGGAATTGTGAAGCATTGGGCTTCGGTGGAAAGGCATTTATGAGAGAAACATGGGATTTTTGAATTTTTTATGGCCTGGAAATGATTAGCTGGGATCAGGGCAATGTGGGTATTCTATTGAGAGTTTCTCTATTGTCAACCATCTTCTGTTTTGAGGCAATTGATCTTGTCAACCATTTTGATATATAGTTCTTGAATTTTGAAATGGGTCTTATGGATTAAGAGTTTGCTCTGCTTTCATGGAAACTGTGAAGGGTTCGGCTTCATTGGTAAGGCATATGTGGGAGAAAACTTGTCCAGTTTTTGAAATTTTTTAGGGCCTGTAAGAGATTAGAATCGGACAATGCAGTGTTTGTCTTTAGAGTATCTCTATTGTCAACCATCTTCTGTTTTGAGGCAATTGACCATGTCGGCTAACTTGATGTAGTTCTTGAGATTTTGAGTTTGCTTTGTTTTCATGGAAACTGTGACGGAGTGGTAAGGAATTTGTGGGAGAACTTCCATTTCCCATTCTAGTTCTGGGATTGCACTAGACACGAGCGAATGAGTGGGTGAAGAATTGTTCTATTTTGGAAAGCTGGCCTTGTGATTGCACAACATCAGGTTGATAACAATGGAATTTACTAAAGGTTTGCTCGCATAAGCATGATTAGAATTGTTTTGATTGGAAAGAGTTTAAGAGAAGAAATTGCTCTGTTTTTTATGCTAGTTATTGGGTCTTCTAATGGAATATGGCTAGGATTTTGAGTTATTTGGGAAGTCGGTTTCAATATTTATTTTTCAAGATTGTTGTTTTAAACATATAAGTGATTAGGATCTAGCTGATTGCCTGATTAAAATGATTTTTATGAATAAAGAAGTTCTCTCTGTTTTTGAAAATATTATTTGAAATGGTTGAGATTTGGCCTGGTTGGTTGGCATTGCTATTATCTCATAATCAATTGAAATGTGCGTTGGTGTTTTTATTTGTATTGCAGCTGATGCACAAGGATCCAGAAAGGGCAATAGCATTATTTTGGGCTGCAATCAATGCCGGTGATAAAGTGGACAGTGCTCTGAAAGATATGGCCATTGTCATGAAGCAGCAAAACAGGTCCGAAGAAGCCATTGAAGCCATTATATCATTGAGGAACCGATGTTCTGTTCATGCTCAGGAGAGTCTGGACAATATATTGCTGGATTTATACAAGGTAAACTGCATGGGCTAAATTCTTTTAGACTGAAACTGTCAAGGTCAAGTTTCCCACGACAGACTGTGGTAAATGTTCTGTCAGATGCATACCAAGTGTAAATAAAATTTTACTCTAAAATTTTCCCAGGGAAACTAGAATACCATTCATACTCATAAGGATTTGACGCCTTTGTTAGGTCTATTTCCCACTTACTGTCATGCTAAAACTCTAGGAAGTGTCCTCGTTGTATGGGTTTGTGGCCTTTGCAAAGGTAAAATTATCCAACAGATTATAGTAAACCCCGAGAATACCATATTGTTAAATCCGTGCAAGGTGTCTACAAAATATGAATAGGTTTTCTCAGAAAGGATAGAAGAGATACATTCTTTCTTGTGGGTGGTTCTGTTTTCTAGCTAGATTTTTGTCATTGAGTGTGAGAAGAGGCTGTCATGTGTAAGGACTCAAAATTAAGTCAGGAAAAGGGGAGCCTGTAAGAGGCAGATATGAAGCATAAGTGACTAGGTTGGATAGGTGTATCACAGGAGAAGCATGCCCCCATAGAGAGAGCAAGTAATTGTAAACATATCGTCCTTGCAACATTCACTTTCAAATGGATTTGGTATTCTGGTATTCATTCTGATCCGATTCATTTTCAATAATAATGTTGTTGCAGAGGTGCGGTAGACTGGAGGACCAGATTAAACTACTGAAACACAAACTCAATCTGATTCATCAGGGCTTGGCATTCAATGGAAAGAGAACCAAAACAGCTAGGTGTCAGGGAAAGAAATTTCGAGTGACTCTAGAACATGAGGTCACGAGATTGCTCGGAAACTTGGGTTGGGCTTATATGCAACAATCTAACTATATAGCTGCAGAGGCAGTGTACAGGTACAAAAACTAAAATAACAATGCCATAATCTCTGATCTGTTTCTTCTTTTCTTCACAAGTTCTTGGCTGAAATTTATATTATTATATGAATGCAGGAAAGCTTTATCAATTGAGCCGGACAACAACAAAACGTGCAATCTTGGTATATGTTTGATGCACCAAGGAAGGGTTGCTGAAGCAAGATTAATTTTGCAAACTGTAACGCCTGCATATTCGACTGGTCCACGGGGTGCTGATTCTCACTTGAGGTCCTATGAAAGAGCCCAGGAGATGCTTAGAGAGTTTGAAGCTAAAGCTATGAACTATGATTCCCTCAAGGACAATTCTTTTATTGACTGCTTCAAGCCCACTACGGGGCAATCCTTGCAATGCCCATGGAGGCATACTGCACCTAACCAGAGTGAACATGAGATGCCTAATTCTGATTTGGGGGATTGGGAGATGACCACATTCCATGCAACATCTGGGTTTGCACTTTCACAGCAGGAGTTCATGATGGCCTCTGATACAAGGTTCCAAGCCACATTATTTGACAATGCTTGGGTAGAAGACAAGACAGAGGAAGATGATTTTGGGGATNACTTGAGGTCCTATGAAAGAGCCCAGGAGATGCTTAGAGAGTTTGAAGCTAAAGCTATGAACTATGATTCCCTCAAGGACAATTCTTTTATTGAGTGCTTCAAGCCCACTACGGGGCAATCCTTGCAATGCCCATGGAGGCATACTGCACCTAACCAGAGTGAACATGAGATGCCTAATTCTGATTTGGGGGATTGGGAGATGACCACATTCCATGCAACATCTGGGTTTGCACTTTCACAGCAGGAGTTCATGTTGGCCTCTGATACAAGGTTCCAAGCCTCATTATTTGACAATGCTTGGGTAGAAGACAAGACAGAGGAAGATGATTTTGGGGATGAAAATATAAATATAAACACTATCAACAGTGTATCAGCATCTTCTCAGGATTGGGCTACATTTGGGTTTCCTCAAAATCCTCAAACTCAGCACAGCAATGTAGAAGTCTTGAGGGAGAGGCTCGAGAAAGTTTGCTTGAAGGAAAATTCCAGTGTGAAGCATTCAGCATTTCTTCCTTTGAATTCTTCCTATACAGAACAATCAAGTTTGAATAGTGCAGCTGCTCCTTTTTTCTCAAAATATGCYAATCAAAGGGACAGGCAGTCTACTTCTTCAAATGGTTTAGGATCAATGGCAGGTTTCRAAGAAAGGGTACCSCTTATGCTTGATAGAATAAATGAGCAGAGAAAGAATCCATYTGGTCCCATTGGCAATGCCTCTACTAGAAACACAACAAAGTCTGAAAACACAAATCCAGTGCACCAAAAAAGGGTTTTGGGTCCCATTGGCAGTGGCTCTACCAGAAAYACTGTTAAGTCTGAAAACACAAATCCAGTGCACCAAAAGAAGGTTTTGGGTCCCATTGGCAGTGGCTCTACCAGAAACACTGTTAAGTCTGAAAACKCAAATCCAGTGCACCAAAAGAAGGTTTTGGGTCCCATTGGCRGTGGCTTTACTAGAAACACAACAAAGTCTGAAAATACAAATCCAGGGGACCAAAGAGCATCTCTAGGCCAGAGCTCTCATAACGAAAATAAGCCTACAACAAAGCATTTTCTGTCATTTGAGTCCATGGACTCTGGGCTTGACCTTCCGCCACTGCCAATGAAGAAGACCATGGCCATGACAAGCAGCAAAAAATCAATGACCCTACCTATGCAGGAGAAGAAAGCAGCTGCTGATCCATGTGATTATTTGGGATACATTCAATTACCAGACACGTTAGAGTTTGAACAAGCCATGATATCTTGCATATCTGAGGCAGTCAATTCTGAGCAGGCCTACCCTCCTGAGAAGCAGAAGCTTCAAGACCGGCTTCGGGTATTTCAAGAAATAACTCTGAATGCACATCCTAATGCATGAATTTGCCATCTCCAGCTTATGTTTTGCCTCTTTTTGGGCTTTTTGTTGCCCTTTTCTCCCCTTGTGTTTTTCAGCACTGGTCAATGAACCTAAATTGGGGTGCAGAAAAACATCGTTATAGTATTATAGATAGCATGCAAATTGCATGCCCATAGTGTACACACACAAATTTTGGTATCCTGATCACCCTTTATGTGTGATCAAGTATGTTGGTTTTACTCGAGTATGTTGAGCCCTCTGGATTTTGCAAAAGGGCAAAATTTCTCCTCTGAGGAGAACAAATAACACACTAGATTGAAATTTGGCAGCATTCAAGTGCTGCCTGCATCATCTTCCTGCTACTCAAGCATAGAGGAAGATAGAAATTCATTCATTCATCCATTCATTCAGATCAGCATCGTTTCTTTTAACTATCCTTCTAATTTTTGCTCCACTGGAAGATGGATAAAATTGGCTGATTTGCCGGTTGTAAACATTTTTTTCTCTATGAATGAATAATATGACCTGAAGGGTTTTTGCATGTGCAAATTTGCTTATTGTAAATCCAAGTCAACATTGTTTTCTTTTTCACCTTCACTTTCAATGTAGTCAACACAGATGACTCCACTTCAAAAAATGGATAATATTGGGTGATGAGTGAACTAATATTGAGTGATGCCATGCAGTTTGAGAGCCTATAGTCTAAAACGTACTAGGCATGTAATTTCTTACTCTTATTCTTAAATGCACTATTATCTAGGATGTTCTGGTTGCAAAATTTTGAAATATTTAGTGTCTGCAATGATATTTATAGGCCAATCTGTGAATCTCTATTTTCTTCATGGTGAATGCGCTATAATTTGAGATGTTCAAGATCTGTAATTTCTTAGTGATGAATGTACTATAATCTAGCACGATTTGGTTGCAAAAGTTGCAGCCATTCCTAGGAAAGTTGGCAAAAATGTAGAGTATATGTAACATTGATATATTTTAGTATTGGTGAATGTGCTATAGTCTGGGATACTCAGGATTTGTAATTTCTTAATGATGAATGGATTATAATCTAGGATGTTTTGGTTGCAAAATATTGCAATTTTTATAGGAAAGTTGACAAAAAAGTGAAGTATTATGTAACATTGATATACCGAATCCTATTAGTCTATATTTATCCATGACTAATATTTTGATTGTAGCATGAAGTAAGCCTATCAATTGTCTGATTGAATATGCTATAATCTGAACACGCTGATTGCAATAAGTTGTGCTATTCAGCATGTTAGACTCTTTATATTCATTCACACATGTCATTTCAGCAAGTTAGACAGACTCTTTATGGAACGCTTGCATTATAAAACTATGATGATTTAGGAATGCTTCTTTTCAATCTTTTTGAGTACAGAAATAAAGTTCTAAAGCAAACTAAGTAATTCATTTCCTTTCTTAAGGTCCGATAGACCAAATTTGGTTTCCATAGACATTAACCATCATCATCATCATATAATTTGTTATTTGATTGAATTGGAAAGGCACATATGCCACTCCTAACATCTGGCAAGATTAATTAGTCTAGCATCTAGATTACTCCTTAGAACAAAGGAAGATCTCAGTCTTGTAAAGTGAACTAGTCTGATTCAATATGCTATAATCTAAACACGTTGATTTCAATAAGTTGTGCTATTCAGCATGTTGAACTCTTTATATTCATTCAGCAAGTTAGAGATAGATTCTTTATGGAACACTTGCATTATACATAATTTGCATTATAATTGAATTGCAAAGGCACATATGCCACTCCTAACATCTGGTAAAAGATGAATTAGGCTAGCAAGGAAGATCTCAGTCTTGCAAGATCCTATGATCTAGTAAAAGATGAATTAGTCTTAGCAAATGTGGTCCGGTAAAAGATGAGTTAGTTTAGTAAGGTTGCATTAATCTATCATCTAGATTACTCCTTAGAACAAAGGAAGGTCTCAGTCTTGTAAGGTCCTATGATCTGGTAAAAGATGACTTAATCTAGCAAAGATGCATTAGTTTAGCATCTAGACTACTCCTTATAACAAAGGAAGATCTCACTCTTGGAAGGTCCTATCTGCACCTTAAATTATGCATGTGATATCATAAGGAGAGCAGGCCACATTAGATTATAGATGTGATAATTTAAGATAAAAGTTGCACCTTAGATTGTGTATGCAATTTCTAGGAAAATGCATTAGTCTAACTGTAGATTTAAACCTTGTACAATATTTACTGCAAACAGATTTTCAGTAAAAGAATAGAAAAGATACAATAAACATTACACATAGATTTTTCCCCGAGAAACCCAAACCGGGAAAACCAACATATTATATATTCATTCATAGTGATACATTGTTTACAATACAATATACATATCGGAGCCAACGACATCCAAAACCCTAACCCAATGCCCTGAATTAGTCAAAAACCCTAATTCCTTAACCAGAAATAGAAAACCATCGGCAAAAAACCATGTGTCGAAAACCCACCCAACAATGGACACAAAAATTGAGGCAACATGAAAAACGAGGCAAAAATGTGATGTTTCCCGAGGCAAAAAAAAATTCTCAAGGGCATTGCTCTCGAACCCCCCCGCAAGGGGCTGTCACCCACTGCAACGTAGACACTACTACTCGTGCAAAGAATATAACACATACCCAACATTCTCCCACTTGTTTTCTTTGCATACATAGGGTTACAGGGTTACATAGTCAACAATGCCCATGGATCCTCTACACCAAGAGAACTTCTCAGTGCTCACAGATTTTGTTAATGAATCTGCAACATTCTTCAAAGTGTCCACCTTCATCAACAACACTTTCTTTT
>JASDQU010290696.1:0-14471 GCA_032191745.1 Picea mariana | reverse complement strand
TACCCCTTAATTGGGGCATATTATATTAGTAATGTTATTTTATTTATGTCGGCTTTAGGCCATTAGTTGTAATTATACCTCCTAGTCTTCTATATATACCAAGGAGACATTTTCATTTTGAATCATCTTGTACTTGAACATTTAAGTGGGGTAAAAGGAGGTTGCCCCCTCGAAGTGGCGTATTATCTGAAATTATCTCTTTTTGAAGGCGTTGAGTACTTTTTCTAAGGATTTTCTATGCTATATTGATATTTGGTTCTTAACATATATAGATTAGGACGTAACCAAAATGGTTCTTCGATCATATTTCTTAGCTTCCCGTATATAAAAGGATCTTTGAATTTCTAGAAATAGGAATACACTGAAGAAATGATTTGATATCCCTGATTTTCTTCAGTTGACTTGATGACTCATTCAGTGAGCAGTTAAAGGAGAAACTTCCAAGTTTTGCTTGTTATATAATTGAATGATTTCATTTGCCTATATGCAATATCTAACTTGGTGAATTTATCATATGTAGGATGAATTGAAAATAATTTTTTTATTTTCCATAGAAAATAGAAATCATCTATGAGTATATATACAATAATTTGTCCTCTCAAATTGTCAATCATTCCTTGGAAATTTTCTTCATTTTCTCTGACTGTAAATAAAATCTTCATGTATCATTCAAATGACAGTAGCTTCCCTTTGTTATTCCAAGTTTAGGGAAGTCCCATTTTTAATAAGTTTTCATATTTGTTGGTAAATGACTCAATGTTTATTTTCACCATTATGCATTTGTTCTGAGATTTTTGAAACAAATTTTTTTTGGTGAAGATCTTTTCATCCTCCATAACCATTGTAGTTTTATCCTTGACACCTTTGGTGTTCAATAATTCATTGGTACTGGAATTTAGGAATTTAATAACTCTAGTAGCAACCTGGGTCTAGTTCCTAATTCTTGAAATGCTTTCTTGATAGTATATTATGCTTCATCTCTCAATTGGATCTCATCATCAATTATTTTGAAATAATTCCAAATCTTTCCAACTTCATCTATGACTTCATCCCAGATAATGTGTCTAGCTCCTATCAAATAAGGTTTTCCAGAAAACTTACTTTTCATTTGCTCCATGTCAATTAGCATCTCGGCTTTCAGTTTTTTATATTCTTCAATAACTTTATCCCTATCCTTGATCTATTCCTTTTGTGTTGTAAGTGTATTTTTCATCTTTTCAATCTCATCTCCCTTCATATTCAAATCTGCTAATGCTTTAGTTAACCCTTTTGTTGGGTTTGTTGGTTTTGTAACATGTGATGAAGAAGATTCCCCTTTCAAAATTTGAATTTATTTTTCATACAAATCAAACTTTTCTTCCATCTGCACCATTTTCTTTAAGACTTTATCCTTTTCTACTTGAATTACCTGCAACTCTAGAGTCTAGACATGTTCACTTCCCGGGATATTAAGCCATTTCTTCAAAGCTTGGATCTCTATATCATTTGTTTTCATCAACGCTAGCACATGTGTTGTGTCTTGTGGATTAGCTCTTAGATCCATTGCCCACTATTCTAATTCTTCCACTTTGATTTGTCTCATTCTATTAGCCAATTTCTCATTTTTTAGTTGATTTATAAGCTTTTCATTTATAGCTTGTAGCTTTTTTATTCCAAGGTTAGATATCATCACATATATGTTCATCATTTCTGCAATTTGTTTATACAAATCATATTTGTCCGGGGGGTGNTAGTCTATTGTTGATAGCATTCTAGTTTGAGATATCTGATGATCATAGATTTTGGGAAGAATGTTTTGTTTGATCTTTGCACCTACTTTCCTGATATCCATGAAGTGGTGAACATGATCGATTTGTTTTATTTGATCTGTACTCACTTATTTTGTTTCACTTTGACCCTCTATACTCTTGGGATTCTCTAATGGCAATACTTCTACAATCACAGTTGGTCCTTTATCCACTGGTATTACTTCTTCCGGTAATTCCTAATCTTCCCCTTCATCAAGTACCTCTATATTCTACCTCTTTATTGACTTCTCTTATTATGTCTTTGAATCCTTTAGGGTTGACCCCACATTCTTTCTTTTATATGTTTTTTCAAACTACCGAGGGGTCTTTGTAACTGGATATTCTGAAGGTTGTTATGGATCTTTATTGTGGATTTGAAAATTACTTTGTACCTTTTCCCAACTGTCTTGGTTCGCTAGCATTTGCAATTCGTCTCTTTGTTGATGTTGATAAGGTGCTTGTCCATGAGAAATTCTCTTTGAGGAAATTACAGCATGAGGATCATACATTCAGACCTCTCCTTGTTGAAATCCCATAGCTTAGACAACCTTTGCTTTTACATGTAATGTTTATTTGGTATTGACAATAAAAGGTCTTATCTCTTTTTTCAATTTAAAACTAGCCTTGTATTTTCTTATACAAAACGAATGTCATTTGAATTTAATATATTCCTAATATATTCCAATGCGAAGATTCTGGAAGTCGAGAAAATAGGTAAAAGAAAAGGTTGAAGCTCATAACCATAGACTATGATTTCAGTATAATTTTCAAAGATATATCAGTCTCCTACTCTCTTGTCTGGGCTTAGTTGTAATAACTTTTTACATTCTGGAAATATCCCAAGATGAGATTCATCATGTATGATCTGGTAAGCTTTTGACATGAATTGATCAATATATTTTGAAAATCCAACATTTAGATATTTATTCTTGATCAAATATGTCTAGTGAATTACTGAGAGTGGATCCCCAATTTCATCTTCAAACTTTAGTCCACGATGTAAAGGCTTGAGTGAAAAAGAACAAGTGAGCAAGGTAGGATTGATAGTTGAAACTCCTAAGAGTTTAAAACTCTAATAGTTGGTGATGAATTTGGTTAGCTAAAAATTGAACATGATTAAATTTGGTCAAGGGTTTAACAATAAATGGACAAATTGACATCATATTCTTAACTCAAATTCATATACCACAAGTTTGTTATCCTTTACTAAAATGACAGAAATCATAGAGATAATTTGTATTGGAATTTCAGGAAACAGACTAGATTCGAGAGCAACATTATCTGCAAGAACATCAAGATTCTTGCATAAATATGACTTTAATAGGGCAACTATAACCTCAGGTTTTAATTCTCATAAACAATTGGTCGACACAATCTCATTTAACATTTCATTGTATGGGTTTAGTGGCCATTTTAGCATTTTTGAAATAGATTGAGGGGTTATTTCAATGAGTACAAACCCAATCTTGGAAATTATAGTTCTTTTGGAGGAAATGTAATTCGAGGCACACCAAACCACAAATTCAGGGAATTCATATACTTGTGGCAACATAAATTTTGCTAGGCCAGACTCCCAAGCATGGTAATGGTCTACCAAATCTTTAAAATTTTGAATCGCTTTCTGATGTAATTCAAAAGAGTCAAATGATAAGACTGGTTCAAAAAATGTCTTTGTCTCTATATCTGTCTCTGTCAACCAAATCCTCTTGTTCTTCAGACGGTGGTTTTTTAGCTTTAGCTAACTTAGATTATTCCATTTAATAGATGAAAAATATAAGATAAATGAGACATTTTGAATTTCCTGAGAAAATGTGCTTCGAGAAAGTATGCTCAATCTAGAATGACGCACTGGTAAACGGGATTGTGTTATTGGTGTTAAAACTAGCACAGCCGCAAAGTGGCTGGTGAACATCGAAAGGCGATGCCAAAGCTTCCTCCCGGACAGCTTAAACGCACATAGAGTTGAGGAAATCTAAAAGTTAATTTCAAATGTGGTAATTCTAAAGGTTAATCAGTTAAACGTGGCAATCATATGGTGGTACAGTAATTTCTTAATATGATTAGGTAAATGTTAAAAAGTAAACAGGTTAACTGATGCATTCAAAAATACAAGGAAGTTATGAAAAGTAAATCACATTCATTGATTTGGGAGGACGACTAAGAATATGCCATCATCTTCAATTGTTAGCCATCAGATTAGAATTTTAGATAAAAAGGTGATTAATTGTGCTCATCTCCAATAGGTATACGCCTTTAGGCGTAAATATTTCATAATTTCTACAATAACCAATAAATTTACCTTTTCCCCTTTTTAAATGAGGTTGAAAACGTGGTGGTTTAATATTGGCAGAAAGATAATTAAATTTAAATAGAAATTAATATTTTTACCTTTACCTCCTACTATCGTCACCTGGACACATGTCAACTGAGTGTTGATTGTGGGGGGGTCTAGTGTATTTATACTAACTGTAGGTCAGGGGGTCACAATTGACAGTTGTACGACACTTCACAAGGTGTTTAACTCTAGTTAAGTTTTGTGCCCCCCTCCCTTCTATTAACCGCCGAGCACGTGGAGGGTGCAATTAAACATGGGTTGTCGATCTGAAATGTTGGGTGTGTGATCATTCTACAATGAAACATGTGTTTATTCATATAAAAACCATATAATAACTTTATAAAAACCATATGAACTCAAATTATTATTAAAGTTCCTAACAAACTTTAATAATAATGATTTATTAATGAATCTTAACATTAAAATAATAATTTTTTTATTAAAACTAAATCGAAACTACTTTAAACAACTCATAGACCAAGCTAAAGTAAATAAAAATTCTATGATACTTTAAACTAGGATACTTCTAAATTTTATTGAAATATTTTATAAAACCTTAAAATTTTGATAAAACTTAATTATCTATTAAATTTAAATTTAATTTTTTTAAGTTTTATGAAAAAATTATATTATGTTACAACATAGAGTAATATTATTCTATTTATGTCATAAGATCCTAAACCTTTCTTAAGAGATATTATTAACCTTGAGAATCATTGATCAAATAGAGATACATGTACTTCTCAAGAAGGCATGTCATGTTTCCTTCACATGCAAATATATCCCATGATTTTTGGGCATGCAAGTCATTATTCATGTTCACTGATCTTGGGTTTTTCTCTCTAAGATTAATATGCCATAGTACTAATGTAATAAAATTATGGAAAACTATTTCGATGAAACTGTGAGGGAATTATGAATATGTAAGGGAAAGTGTTGTTATTGAGGTGTTGTGGCAAACAACAACCTACCCAAATTTGCATCTCTTATACCAATAGAAAATTTGGGCCCACCTTTTCTTTTGAAAATTCTTTCAAATTTTAGTTTAAGTTGTCTATGTAAATTTTTTATAATGTTATTGAGCATTAATGTGTGTAATCTTTATGATTGGAGAAGCTTTATATTTATGCTTGTTCATATCAATCACACTATTCATTACTTTGAATTTCATGAATTTTAACATGAAATTCAAAGTTCAATTTTCGAAAATCTTCTCAATGGCATATTGTTTTATTTCACTTATCATGGATCGTGATTATATGGTTGAAGTGTATAAGATTGTGTTTAAGATCCATCCTAAGTATTCTTAATAATTTTGTCTTGATGCATATTCATGAGTAATGATTTTTATTCTAGCTACAAAATTTCTCAAATTTTGTAATGGAAAATTTAACTTGAATGAGAAATTTTAATGATTTTCATACTTATTGATCTATTATATCATAGTTCATGTTGTCACCAAGTGCTTAATCTATTTTTGAGTAAATTCGATATGGCTAGAGTTCGTATTACAAAGTTTTTATTCATATGACTACTCATGTGATCATAGAAACTACATTTGTCTATTGTCATTGCATATGATTGTATCTCATCAATCCAATAAACGATATCCTTAATACTTGGAATGTCATGTGGAGTGTCTAATTATGCCTATCTCTTAGAAGTATTGTACCATTTTTCTCTACCATAATTTCAATCGATTACCATATTGAATCGTGATAGAATTGTACTCAACATTCATTTGAGGTATTTTCCAATGGTGAGGGTTTCATATGGACGACTAGAGTTATATGTTATCTGCCTCTTCATTTACCTTTTACTCATATCATTTACCCTGCAAATTTTGTGAAATGGTGTCAATTACCCCGAGTATGGGATTAATTTCTAGGATGAACCTCCAGGGCCTGAGTTCGTCGAAGGAAATGAGGAATGTATACCTTTACTCTGCTGGCTGGTTCGATTTCCTTAGTAAGTGCAACTACAGAATTCTAAATTATTTATGTAGTAAGTGCAACTACAGAATTCTAAATTATGTAGCTGCTTTAATTTCATATTTTTATTTATTTTTTAATTTCGTTTATTTGTTATGACATGTGTAAAACATATAATGAGGACCGTGAATCATGGATTGATCGTTGATCCAGGTTGCGAGGATTTCCCTTTGAAGAAAATCAGTTAGTCATTTTAAAATATTTATCGTTAGTTTGTTTGATTTGGTGTAATTTTGATTTGGTATGGGATTTAAAAGACTATTTTAAAATATCCCATTCCTAGTTTTAAGGGAGCGATTTCTCTTTTTGGTTTATTATAATTGAAACTCTTTTACTATAAAAGAGAATAAGTAAACTTAGATCTGGGTTTTAAATTTTTGAAAATAAGTGAACTTTCACACTGTTGTGAAACTTTATGACTTAAACTCATATGCTGGATCATTTTGAATTTGGTTATCAATACAAGCATCTATTATTAGTAGTGTTATTGGTAATTGTGTGTTTCATTTATTTCATCGAAGTTTTATCGATAAATCTATTGGGTTTCAGTGGTAAAATCAATACAATTAACTATTGTTAATTAGTTGTGTTTATTTGTTTATTGTTGCACAATATCAACGACCATGTGAATATATATGAATGTTTTTATCTTTTAAAGATCTGCTCTAACTATTTAGATTGATCTTTTATTATAAATGCAGTTATTTCATCGAAACATATTTAAAAGGATCTATATCATTTTTTATTATTGTTTCATTTTCCTCAATTCATATATACAGAAAAATCATAAGCAGGTGTTAATTAGATTTAATTCATAGTTTTAAATATTTTTGGTTGTGTTTATTATAATTTCTGATAAATTCATTTTTTTAAGCTACTTTTCAAATAAAAACAAGCAAAAAAATCACCTTTCAAAGGAGTAATCTCTCATTCTAGTTTGAATTAGTTATATCATAGTTGTTTATAAGTGTGTATTTGTATTTGGATATATATTACTTGTTTCATTTTTATGATGAAATAGTGAGATTTTATTAGAAGGTTTTAAACGTAATTTAAGATTATGATTAGGTTTTTGTTTTAGTATAGAGTAATTAAGGGTAATTGGACCCATAACCAGTCGGAATCACCATTTACAATGGAAAAGAGTTTAATTGGGACCCTGACCGGGTGATATTCCCAAATGTTGATTATTGTCATTTTTGTCGATAAACATGAGGAAATTAACTACAACTGACAATCCCTAGAATCCCAATAGTGAGATTTCTTGGTCAACCTATGCTAGAGCCCTCGAGGGAAGCATGATAGCACGAGAAACCATTTAATAGAGAAGGGGATCCCATTCCTTGGGTTGTGCAAGTTGATGGGGGAAAAGGGTTGTGGATTGGGATTATTGTAGGTGAAAATTGACTGTGAATTTTGGAATTGGGTTGTGTGAAGAGAGTTAGAGTCAACCATAGGTAATTCACCCTTGTGGATTCATAGCCTCATCTCAAGGATGGTCTTTATTGCAGAGAGATTAAGTGCAGCAAAGAGCCTGTGGTTGGGTGTAACGTCCTTCTTTTGCAATGAGTTAGTGAATAATTTATAGAAAGATAAGTGTTCTTGATTTACTTGTGAATGTATTGAATTATTATGTTTTATGTCATGGATTGAATTACTTTCTAGTCGTTCAGGTCTAATTGCTTGTATTGTCCGATACGATCTTATGATTAATTGAATGGTTTAATTATGTTGCATAAATCTTCATTGTCATGTGTGCATTTTCTAATTAGTTAATATCATAGCAATAAGATATGTTATCAAAGAAAAAATTAGTGTGAATTTGGGTGGTTAAAAGGGTACCTCGTATCCTCAATACAACACAGAGGGTATTGGGTATGTTACATAAAGTAATGAAATTGTTAAATAAAAAACAAAGCAAATAAAACATTGATGAAAAAAGAAAAGATCATTGGATGGCATGGTCTTACTAGGAAAACCTCTATAGATTAAAGCATAACAATTCATTCATACAATTGTGCCTTTGTTAAGGAATTGGTTATTAATGTACCTCAATGGAATTTCAAAATAGTAAGTGAAGATATGTGTATTTTGAGATATTGCATCTTAAACAAGTCAATTTGAGTAGTAGAAGCATTTGAAATAGTTTATTATGAAGACAAGGTTTATTAACATTATTTTCTTGAAGGTGGCTATGAAATTATTAGTCGGTTGTAATCAAAGATACAAGGCATGGGTAATTCAATAATTATGTGGTTGAAGACACTACTTGGTTTGACTGTATGTTTCAATAATTCAGTGGTTGAAGAAACTATTTGATTTAAAAATTCAACAAAATGACTATATCTGAAAAACAATATATTTTCTCATTTTCCTTAAAAACTAGGTTAGATAAAAAAATACAGCCATGGTATAGAAGAGTTAGAGGAACATACAATACTCCCACCTTAAAATAAAACAATCATTGCAAGTGTAAAATGACATAATGCAACATATAAACTGAGAATGTGAAATTCCAATTTCCATTTCTTGTGAGAGTGTTGTTTTCTCATATATCCAAGTAAAGAAAAATTCATATTTTCTGAAGCACTTCATAAATTATATATAAGTAACATGGCACTTCTAATTATGGGACAAATACTAAATGGACATGTAATTTAAAATAAATTCTTAATCATAATATTGCTTTGTCCTATGAATTGGGTTTAGCTCGAGTGGTTTGTGATGAGGGGTATTTTCCCCACCACCCACGTTCAATTCTTGCAATTGACATGTTGAGCTCTTAAATGAGCAAGCTATCGAAAAAACCTCAGATTTCTACAAAATCTGGTTTACCCCAGGTACCATCATTGAAATGAGGGGAAGTGCCAAGTGGGTTTCCCTAGGCTCTATTCCAAAGTAAAAAAATAAATAAATAATAATAATAAAATAAATAAATATTGCTCTGTCTTTAATTGGTGTCAGAGAAAGTAGGAACTAAAAGAAAGATGAATGTTCAGAAGACCTGCATTGTATTAGTAAAACATTAATTTCATCAAACATTTTGTGTGCATTACAAGACTTGTATGAATTTCTTCTAGGTAGTTCCTATGATTGCATGTAAAACTCGTATTCTACATTTTTGAAAAAAATTGCTGAATATAATGCTTGGTCAAAATGCATTTGACAAAGAGTAAAGAGTAAAGAGCCAAAGAGAAAAACCACTAGAATAACAAAGAGTAAAGAGAAAACGACCATTTTAATAAAGAGTAAAGTGAAAAACTATTAGAATAGTGAATAAAGAGAAAAATTAATAGAATGTCAAATAACAAAGAAAAAACAACCAACTTTATAAATAGTATTGACTGGAAAATTACCTCTGCAACCTCCACTCATAGAAAAATTACCTCTACAACCTCAACCTTTTTTACAATGCAATAAGACAACTCAATACATTAATCATTACATTGATCTAATAATACAACACATCCCCCCAAAAAAGGCTTAAATAGGATATCAGTTTCATCATAAATCTATAGTTTATGGTCAAAATAGTATATCAACCATGAAATGTTGTAGAAAATGATGTTTTGTGTGATCACACTAAAACCTAGGCTCCTAAGAGAAACTAACCCTACTCTATGATATTGTCCTCAAAATGTATAGCTTTCCACATGCCTCTACTAGCATTATCCTCGTCTATATAAATCTATATTGATGCTTTGGAGTATCAAAGGCATGTCGTCTAACTTACATATTTAATTATAATTTATAAGAAAATAAAAACCTTGTTCAAGGAAGAAGACAACCAATAAATAACAAATGGTACACTATAGTTTATAAAGCACAAATGATATTGTATAGTAAATTTAGACTTAAATCGCATGAGACCACTAAGTTTGAGCCATTCTAACCAACTACACCCAAAAACTATATAATGCAATATAACAAAGCTTGAAATGTAACTACATTTTTTTCAAATTAAACACAGGATAACCAAGACACTATAATACTCTTATACTACATGTTAACCCTTAATTTTGCAATGATTGTTGAACTATTATTTTCATTGCCCTATCTTTTCCTAGCATTAGTTTACACTCTATTTTTCTTCTTCTATAGTTTTAAAGTGTGCTTGCATTATCCTTTTTGAGTGTTTTACAACATGCATCAGTGATATTAAGATTAAAATTAGACATTTAAGATCTTTCCATCTAATTATAAGTCCTATTTTCCATTTCAAATGCAAAATTTTGCAAAGGGAAAAGGAGCTACAAGAATAACGTTATTCTTGTAGCGCCTAGAGTAATCATTGTTTTCTATGCGCCAATTTCCCAAAATCGTGTCAGAGAATGCCCTAGATCATTTCCTAAAATCCAACATCATTTATGAATAAGACCAGGTCGTGTGTTCATTTTTAATACTTATTCGAAGGGATTGGGTTGTACACATCCATTCTGATATCAAATAAAAGGTTTGCAGGTTTCGTGTTATGATTTCTAACATATGATACCCGAGTCCTTCATTGTATTTGTGTATTAGTTTATACAAGTTTTGGAGGTGATATATCTCTTCTACAACATTCCTATTTTCATAGGTTCTAAAAGTGTTGCTGATAGAAACCCTTGTTGATTAAGGTTGGTTTACATTGATTTCAACCCTTGAAGAAAGTCTGGTAGCGAATTCTAGTAGCACAAAGGTTTGGGTAATGGACCCAAGGTTGTTTCATGTATAATGGTATGAGTTTTAATATCTTTGAAGTAAATGATATTCTATATGGATATTATATGTCATTCCATTTCCGGTTGTATGTGGAACGTCACATAAATCTTCACGGTTAGAGAGTTATGGCCATGAGAAGTTGGAGAACCCAAGTTTGGGTAATGGACCCAAGTTTGTTTGATGGATAATGGTATGAGTTTTGATATATTTGCAGGCAATACTATTCTATATGTATAGTACATGCCATGCTATTTCTGTTGGTATGTGGAACGTCACATAACTCCTCATGGTTTGAGAGTTATGGCCTTACGAAGTTGGAGGACCCTCATATGTCATATAGAAGCCCCAAAAGGTCAAAGTAGTCAAAGTGGTTTAAGAGATTTTAGAAGGTAAATAATAAAGTGAAGTAATGAGTGTACTAGAATTCAAAGTGAATACAAAATAAATTATTTAAATAATAAATTTAATGGAGAAATTAGAAGTGGGTTAACCCTAAAATAAGGAAAGTGGGCAAAGTGACCTAGAAGATGCTTTTAAGGAAGCTACTTGGAGAGTATAAAGAAGAGGCAAGGCTCTCTAATTTTACATCACACTTGAGCATATTGAATATCTATAGGTGACTGAGGTAACCAAAGTATATCTAAGCTGAATTTCATAGGGAAGGTGAAGAAAAGAAGGTCAGAATTCAAGGGAGGATAAATTATTTTGATGATGCTTTCTAAGGTATGTTATTTACAGGTCATCTCACCATTTTCGCAATAAATTGTTTTCTAGATTGATTCATACCATGAAATTGATAGGCCATTGAGGGAACATATACAAGTATCTGTGCTAAAAATTTCAGCTTGTGGGTCATTGTATTTTTGGAGTTACACTCCGTGGAAAATAGGGTTTGTGGCTAGTCCTGAAACTAGTCTAAAATAGGTTTTTCAGGTAAAAACGTCACAACTTATTCATAACAGATCAAAATTTAGTAAGACCAAATGTGTTGGTTAGAGTACATTCTTTATTATTTTTTGTAAAATTTTCAGATCCATTCAACAAATATTCTGTGTGGGGCACGCTCTACAAGGTCGCTCTCTAGAATAAGCCAGAATTCAGCAAGGTATGCCATTTTTTTTATAACTCCTTTTCTTAGAGGTTCCAAATAGTGACACCTAGAGGAATTACATAAAATAAACTGAAGAACATTGTGTACTATTTTCATATCTTTATACATTACAGGTACATAATTATGATTATTTCAAGTTAGGGTTGTTGACTAATCCAAAACTACTCATGTGAGACTAAAGAAAAGTTTGATAAAAATGCTAGTCTCTTGTTGTGAAAGTTAAGGAAGGTTTTCAGGTATGTGATCATATACACCAGATCTATTATAGAGTTACAAATCATATTTGGATGATGAAATTTATGAGGGCTTTTGGTTAAGGTACATGGTTGAGACAAGTAGTTGATGAGTTGGCACATACATGAGGTGTATAGTTGATGATGTCGGTACATATTGATGAGTCATAGTTGATGAGTAGTTGACACATGATTGGTACATGCTTGGTACATGGTTGTATGCATTTTTTTATGGTACAGGTTGATTACAGGTTGTTTGGCATAGGTTAGTGCATGGTTGATGCACTTGTTTATGGTACAGGTTGCGGTACAGGTTGATGCTTGGTTGATGCATGGTTTAGGTTTATTGGTACAGGTTTATAGCGGTATATCTCATAGTGATAGTGTGACAGTGGTTCCATCATTCTACTTCTACTTCAGGGTGGTTGGGTAGGGCAAGGACAAGTGGTTGTAGCCACCTTCCAGTTGTAGCCGGAGAACATAGGGGGTTGTAGCCTCCTTCTAGTTGTAGCCAGAGAATAGGGGATTTGGAGATTACCTCAGGTTGTAGCCTGAGAAACAAGGGGTTTGGAGCCTCCTTCCAGTTGCAGCTGGAAAACAAAGGAAGTTGGTGCTTCCAATGAATGTAATTCTTCAAGACATATAAGAAAAAGCATTATGTGGTTTTCTCCCGCTTTGGGTTTCCACGTAAAACACTGGTGTATTGTGTATGTGTATGATTGTTCATTTCTTCATTTCTTGTTTACTCTATAGTTATTGGATGATAATGCTACATTGATATAACACTTGGATTATATGGTTAAAAAGGAATAAATTTCTCTATTACTGATTCAACCCCCCTCTCAGTAATCCAACAATTGGTATGAGAGCGGGTTCCTTCAGAAATCAATTTAACCACTGAAAGGTAGATCATGGAGAGAAACAACTTGTATAAAAATGGAATACCATAGTTCAATGGACAGAAGTATACATTTTGGAGCATAAGGATGAAAACATATATACACGCACAGGGATTTGAAATTTGGCAATCATTTGTAGATGGATACAAAGCACCAGCAGTTCTGCCAACAAATGAAAAAGCAGTGAAACTCAGTCAGAATAATTCCAAATCCAAAAATGCACTTCTAAATGGTCTTAGTGAAACGGTATTCACCAAAGTTGCACATTTTAAATCCGCTAAAGAGATTTGGGACAAACTTCAAAATATTTATGAAGGAGATTCAAAAGTCAAAGAAGCAAAGCTTCAAACTTACAGAGGTCATTTCGAACAACTTAAGATGAAGAAATATGAGAATATTGCAACTTACTTTTTACGAGTTGATGAAACAATAAATGCAACCATAGGATTGGGAGAAGAAATCAAAGAATCTATAATTGCTCAAAAAGTACTAAGATCTTTTCCTATGAGGTTTGACCCTAAGATGTCAGCACTAAAAGAAAGATCAGATCTAAACTCAATAAGCATGGATGAGTTACATGGAATCTTCACAGCATATGAAATGAGAATTGAATAGGAAAATCCAAATATAAAAGAAGCAGCCTTCAAAGCATCCAAAAATTCAAAGCAAAAGGGAAGGAAAAAAGAATAACATAACAGCAGCAATGATGTCTCGGAAGATGATGAATAAGTGGCCAACTTTATCAAAAGACTAAACAAGGGAATTAATGATAGGTATAGAGGTAAGCTTCCTTTAATTTGTTTTAATTGTGATGGTATTGGTCATTTTGCTAACAAATGTGCTTATAAGAAAAAGAGAAATGATGAAGGTTACTCAAAAGGCAAACAAACATATAAAGGAAAAAGAACCACAAAGAAAGTTTTCAAGAAAATCTTATGCACCAAAGAAGACATCTCATCATAAGATGAAGATGAAGTCAGTGACAGTGAGGCAGAAAGCGTTGTATTCATGGTAGTAGAAGACTATGATAAAGAAGACTCTGAATAATAATATGAATAAGTTGAAGAAGAATATGAAGAAGTCGACGAAGAAATTGAAGAGGTAGAAGTTGACTACCGAGAGGAATTAATGTGTGCCATAGACATTATCGAAAGAGAAAAGAAGAAAAACAAGAAACTACAAGCAGAACTAGATAAGAAAGAAGACACTCAGGAACTAGAACAAATGATCACAAATTTGAAGGTTCAACTAGAAGAAGATAAAAGAATTGAAGAATCACTCAAAGAACAGCTAGAAGAAAAAGACAAGATCATTGGAAATTTTGAAGAAGAGATTGTCACATTAAGAAAGGATCTTTAAAAGAAAAATATGCAGAACAGCTCAAAAGTTTTGGATGACATTATCATCAGTCAAA
>JASDQU010290695.1:12110-22437 GCA_032191745.1 Picea mariana | reverse complement strand
CAGTGTGGCGTATCTAAAAGAGTTTTGACATGCTGAAGAGTTTGCATGAAGCTATCCTTTTCTCGGGCTGTCTGCAGACTGTAGACATTCGTGATGGCTTCTTCCTTAGTGGATTCTATGACTGTGAAGTGAGTCGCTAGAGTGTCGGTCGTGGACAAGGGATGATGCAGAGAGACTGTGTGTGGATTCTAGAGAATGGCTAATCCTCTAGAGGCTCCCACTGAATCTTGGTAAAAGAAATCACAGCCTCTCCAGCTATGTCAGAAGATATTTTCAGCTTCCTAGCCTGCACACTTAGTTTCTTGCAAAAGAAGGATATCCGATTTTTCATCTTTAATACACTCTCAGAAGATCCTCTACTTAGATCTAACATTGAGCCCTCTGATATTCCAAGTAATTGTCTTCATCATGAGGAAGGTGGAGGGGGGTGGAGGTATCCCTCCGATAACATCTGTATCTGTCCTGAGTTGATCATCAGGTGCCCTGCCTCTTTAATAAGCTTATGGGTTGTTTTGCGTCCCCTTCTCTTATTTTCCTTGGTTATTCTCTTGGGTTTTAATCCTGGATCCATCGTAATACCCAGTCTAGCTGTAGATCCCGATGTGGAGTTGGTGAACACTTTATGAACTTTTCGGAGTTGATCGATTGGGATATGTTGCAGGTCTTTTTGATTGAGGTCTTCCTCCAGCTTTTCTAGGTCTATATCTGCTAGATCCATTTCATCTATGAGCATGGTAGTGTCTCCATCTGTGCATGTTTGTGTTGCATGGGTTGTTTCTTTTGATTGGGTTGTATTTGGCACTTCGGTGCTTTTTCCCTTCGCCTACATTGTTGCTTGATGGGGGTTCTGTATTTCCTCCTCTTCTAGTAGTTGATTCAAAACATCATAGGAGTTTTTAGTGGGGATCTTTGGGATTGTGCTATGGTTCTGTTTCCTTTATGGGTTCTTTCGTCTTCCTGTGACATTGGCAAAGCCATCCTTTTCCTTTCTTTCGTTGATATTGGTGGCTATAGCATACAGAGGCCAGCCTCTGAATAGGTGGTCATGCTCGTGGCACTTTCTGCACCAGAAGGGTATGTGTTCGTAATCAATGGTCTGGTTCCAGTCGTCGTCCTGGTATTCTAGCGTGATAGATCCTGGCAGGGCCTTTGATATGTCCATATAGATGCAGATGCGGGCGTATGAGGTGTACTTCCTCATCTTTGTAGCCTCTAAAGCTTTGACGTATCGTCCCATGGTGTTTCCGATGCCCATGGGAATCAACACATGTTATTCTTCTCACACCATACAATTATTTTGATTGGAAGACAAGGATTCAACATCAACTTAGGAACCGAGGCTTATACCGATTGACAACGGATATAGAGATTGAACCAACACCAAAAATCAAGAAATACATGTACTTCAACCGCATGGATGAGGCCCACGATATTCTTTTCATGTTAGTATCTCTTGATTTATGGTTTCATATTGATGATTGTACTACTCTGAATGGGATTTGGACCACATTCGCTAGTCTCTTTGAAAATAAGGATGAGATGAGAGGACATATGCTCAAGGTAGAGTTGAACTCTTTGGATCCAAAAAGATTTTATAATATTTATGATTTCTTTATGAAGTTCAAATCCTTGCTTCTTAATTTAAAGGGATGTGGTGTTGACAAGTCCACACAAGAAAAGAAAATTTTTCTTTCTATTTCAGAAAAACTTGGTCTGAATTATGTTGTGTTTGTCTCTACTTTCCATTCACGCAGGTACACTTCAAGATTGACATGAACGATGCCTACATTGGCAGAGTTCATTGAGTCCATAATGTATGAGCAAGTTAAGCTCATCCAAATGGGTCTAATCAAGGATTCCAAAGCGCATGCACTTGTTGTGCATGAGAGAAACAAAAAATATTATCTGAAGGTAAAGAACAAATGAAACAAATAGGTGCATTTTGAGTAGGAGGAAGGAAATTCCTTTGATGGATCCTCAATATCCAAAGGTGGAAAGGGAAAGACATGGAAGCCAAAATGAAATTACTGCAATCATGGCTCTCATCGTGAATCAAGATATATTTAGAAACAAATTGATCTCATAGTGTAGGTATTTCCAAAGAAAAATATTTAGGAACACAATCCCAAGGCTTCCCAGAAGAAGCCGAAAGATCAAGCACCAAGAAAATGAGGTAATTCTTATGCTTTGCTTGCTATTAATTCTTCTCCCAATGCATTAATTTTCGATTCAAGCGCATCCCATCACATGGAAGCCAAAAAATATGTATTTTCATCTTTAACAGCTAGCACGGGTCCCCCCATCCTCATGGGTGATGATACTCCATTAAAAGTCACTGGACTAGGGACAATAGAGCTCCAACATGGAAGCTTTTAGAACATCTTGCGTGTTCTAAAACTCCCCATCAATATACTCTCTATCTATCATATAGAAAAATAAGGAACAAGAAAAAGGGTGGAATTCACATCAGAGTTTGTGACCATATATGACATGCATGACAACTCCAAGATTTTTGTTGTTGAGGTCAATCACCTGTATCAATTGTATAAATTATCTAAGTTTATTGATAAATCTGATTTCTCATTTCTACTGACTCATTCTGATGATGATAATAGATTTGAACACAAGATTTTTGGTAATATAAATTTCAGGTACATGCAACCACTCGAATTCTCAAGGAATGGTCAAAGTCATTGATCCAAATTTTAGGGGTTATATGTCTAAATTCATATGCAAAAGTCATAAATCTATAAAGCTAATATATTTCCCATGTGGATCGAGGATATGTCTACCTCCCCATTAATTAATTGGACTAAGAGGTTTCCCATATGGGTCAAAGACAATCCCACCTCTCCAATATTTTATTGGGTTTTATTTTCCACTACTTAGTTAGCTCGGTAGTTAGATCTATTATTATAATAATAGAGACTCATTTAATGAGCACTTTCCATTATTTTATCGGGTTTTATTTTCCACTACTTAGTTAGCTAGGTAGTTAGATCTATTATACTAATAATAAAGACTCATTTAATGAGTTCTTTTTAACTTGGTCCAATGGACCATTTTTAAATTCTATATAAAGGCCTAGAAAGCCTTCTCATAATATCAAGTTACTCATTTTGGCTTCTCTCATATTTTCTATTTTTCATTGTGAGATTAATTATCTCTGAGTGATTTACTAGTAATTAGTTTTAGAGATGAGGCTCCTCTTTGGGCCTCACCTCCCAAGCACTTAATTTACATGTTTTTTTTTTCCATGCTTATTTTCATGCAAGATTGACATGTCTAAGCTCCTCCCCTCTCGACGTTCAAGCCATACATATATTAGCCCCTGAGATCCAGATCAATCATGCATCTCAGGAGTTAGAGGCATATCCTCTTACACAAGACATCCAACATTATGAGTCAACACATTCATATTAGACCTCATATCTAATTTCCGAATCATATTTGGAAGGTGATGGATATACAAATGATGAGACACAACAAATTCCCAAGTGGGTGTCAGTCACCCTATAGGGATCATGTGATCTATGGGAGATCCGCTAGATTAGAGGAGGAAGGTATTCCAATTTGAGGATCCTCCTCATTCAATTGTGGCTATAGAACCAGTGATGCAAATGCATTCCTACATGGTTCAAGCTTCAAGACCTCATCCCTATGTAGAGGCTGTGGGGAATCTTATCAAGAACTAGACTCGGGATTTGGTTCTACTTCCTTCAGACAGGAAGCTTTTCAGGTGAAGATGGGTCCATGGGACCCATAGGAAAGTGGATGGATAGGTTAGAAGCTACAAGGAAAGACCGGTTTCCAAAAGACTTCAACAAATCCACACAAATTTCTACATGTTCAACAAAATCTTCATCGAGCATAAACTTACACATTTTTGAGGTCTCTTTGGAGTGAAGGACACACCTTACTAGTAGTTTTATTTATTTTCTTCTTCATTTTTCAGTCTCCATTCATTTATATGCAGTGTAAAATGGGTACCTAACATTTCATTGTAGCCGAGACCCATTCATCACTACACCCTAGTAGAGTTCAAGGGGGGTGTTGGATATATTACACACTCACCTTTTTCCTAAGTTTTAGCTGAGAATATTCCAGTACAAAATAGGGTGCTTCCTAAAAATTAGAGCGCTTCCTATAAAATAGGCCACATTATCACTTCAATTTAGACTTGGTTGACCTTCGTTGACTAGTGTAAGACCACTCATGCAACTATTTCCATCTATTTAGGGCATGAGGGAACACTTCCTTTACATATATGTGCTATTTTGAATCTCCACACTTGTCACTCTATTAAATTGTTTACTCTTAAACATTCAACCGAGACTAGCTAGTAGTTGACTCCCAGTACAGTGAGTTAGTGTTGAGATCTCCTTTTAATCACTGTTATGGCGCATGTACTCCATGAAACTGGTGCATATTTTCTCTTGGATTATATATTTTTGTGTGTATTACTCATTCATTATGTTGTGGTTAATAGATTTTCTCATTCTTTTCTCTCTCTCAATGCTCTTGTAGGTTTTATTGGATTTTCTTTATCTAGGTTTTTTGTTAATGGTTATAAGATTTTAACCCAAACTTCACAATTCTCTTTCCCATTTCAAAATTAAAATTTAGGTCAATTTCTCTATAAAGAGGAAATGATGTACCATTGTTTGTTTCATCGAAACAATATAATGAATGTATTTTCAGATTGAAAAAATATTAATGATTTTAATTACTATTTATGAACCATGATGTCGGTTTTAGAGTTGTATTTTTAAACCTTATTCTTCTACTCAAATATTAAAAAACATTAATTGTTGTTATATAATAGCTTGATATTAAGATTATAAATAAATTATATGAAAAAATAACATTCATGAAATAAGCTCTTTAATCGTCATGGTTGAAAAGGATGGAACAAAGATGGTTGTGAAATTTTGGTTATTTTGAAAGACTGTTTAAGTTCACAATGTATTCCAATGCTCCATTAGAATGCTAAGAATGCCATATACAAAAGAGAGAATCAAATATTAAAAGACATTAATTTTTGTTATATAATAACTTGATATTAAGATTATAAATAAATTACATGAAAAAATAACATTCATGAAATAAGCTCTTTAATCGTCATGGTTGAAAAGGATGGAACAAAGATGGTTGTGAAATTTTGGTTATATTGAAAGACTGTTTAAAGTTCACAATGTATTCAAATGCTCCATTAGAATGCTAAGAATGCCATATACAAAAGAGAGATGGAGAAAATTGTGTTTGCTGTCCTTGTAAAGAGTTTCTCTATTACAAAATGCAAATAGAGAAAAAAAAATTCCACGTAATTTTCTAAGAGTTTATTTTTTTTTAATGAATGATTCTAATATTTAAAAAAAAATCCAAATTGTATTAACAAATCAATATATGTGGATGGATGATAAATCATAAACCCATCTTATTTAATCTTTTTTTGTATTAATGATTTTTAACCTAAAAAATGATAGACTATTAATTTATTTGAATGTAAATTGACGAGTAGTAAAAATATTCAAACACTACTATTCTTTTTACAAACAAGGGTGAATGCTAAATTTAAATATTATTTTTCACCTCAATGGATTGGATCCCTCTAACTGCATGATAAATCCATAGTCAATATGGATCTACTCTAATATAGGATACAAAACGTTTGTCCAAGCAATTAGTATATATATGTGGTTATTATCTCATATTCCTATTATGAGGTGAGAAGATGTGAGTGCTTCTTCCTACTTATAACACCACTTTAATAGAGGTTATTGGTGCGTAGGGAACACCCTAGGTTCATATATAATTAACCATAAAAACCTTTAGACATCGGCCCTTTTGGCATCACCTACAAGCAAGCGAAGTCTCACCCAAGGCATCTAGAGGGGCTGCAAGAATCAAGTTTCTGCAGTGATGAGGGGAAGTGAGGCATTCAACATGTTCTTACTAACCATCTACTCATGTGCACAATTTCCAACAATTACTTATCATGCAACATACCCCGTGCACAACATTACCTTACTTAACATTGATTCATTCTCCATGTGTACATTAATCCATAACAATAAGCTAACATGTAACTGAACTATTCATCTAATGTGCAGAACCATGAACCAGTTTATTCATATTAACCATGCATTCGAATGAAGTGTGTGCAATAATCATAACAGAAACAAATAGACAACAACACACAAGGACACCATATTTTAGTGTGGTTCACCCCAATATGAGCTACCTCCACAATGAATGGCTTCTTTTTTATTTAATCATAATCTTTGTACAACTACACACTATGCTTATAAAAAGATGCAACAATAAACATTACCCAAACCTACCTAGCCGTTATGTTGCAGTGCAAGCCTACCCCAAGAAACCTCTGTCATAACATCCAAATACTTAGCCAAAAACTCAACTCATCCATAATGCACCACAACCTTTCCTTCTTCGAACCCCTTATCTACCCCAACCCTTTACATATTTATACATCAAAATAGGGCTACGCCCATTACAAAATGTCCCAAATCCCAACGATCTATAACTGTTTTCCTCCTTTTACGTGTCGCTCCATCACATGCTTTGACTCCTTAATGTCTTCTCTCCATTGCACGCTCTAGTCCAACTTATAACTTCCTTTTATTCTTTGATTTGTTATGGTGTAAATCCAAAATCTTAACCAAAATGCCTATTCAACAGGCCCTTAACACTCACCTGTGGTTCATCTTGATCCACTCAGGCCATTTTCAAATTTGACATGAAATTTTTGGATGTCTCATTTGTTGTCGTGGCCTTCTCTTTTACCTCTATCTCCTTCTTCAAAATTGTGTTGACTATTTCAAGAGTAATCTGGGCCTGCATCTTCTCGACTTTAAACTCATGATGGTAAATGGTAGGGTTATTATTATTACTCTTAAATTAATGTTTGTAGAATAATTGGTTTAGTAATCTTCATAATTTTTTATTTTTATTGTTTGGGTTCTCCGTGATTATGTTTTATAGCTATTTATTTATAAATAAGATGAAGGAAAAAATAAAGTGCATAATTTTATAAACAATAATAATGTTTATCCATACTTACCTTAAAGTGTAGAGATCTTGAAAAATCTTACTATTCCTTAAAATATTACAAACTTTTGGTTATTTTTGGAGTAAAATTACTGTATCTATACAATTTGGGGAAATAGTTTTTAGAAAAAATGAAAATATGTTTTTAGGAAAAAAAAATGGAAAATCAATCAAAGTGTGAAATTTAGCCCCTAAAATTTTCCCTGGTGGAAAAATTATTCTCCATCCTAAATCCAAGAATAGTAGATCCCATTTTCCTTCTCAAGACCAAATTTCTCTCCCTATCATTCATGACATCAATGATCAATTATCCAAAACCCTTACCAAAAGAATATTAAATCTCTCTTTATTCRTTACAAATCCCTCCAAGAATTATTTAGAAACATTAAACACAAATATTATCCATTTTCCTCTCTCAACTATCAAATTCCATTGTCTTATGGAAAATCCTATATTGGTMAAATTGGCTAGTCAATCAAAACTTGTCTCAAGGAACATATAACTAATACTTTTCATAAACAAATATACAAATCTACAATTGATCAACACTCTTATCACACTAAGAACGTAATTTTCTTCAACCAAACCTAAATCTTATCATCTACCACTCATTACTCTTGTTGCATCATCAAAGAAGCCCTCTAAATTGATAAATATTAAAACAATTTTAATAAACAAGATGGCTATAAACTAACCTAATCATGGAAGTCTCTAATTTAGCAACTTAATCATTAAATTTTATCATCGCTTACCATTTCTCCTCTCTTAGTTTCCTCATGATTAATATTCATTTTCCTACTCCAACCTTCGTATATTACGTTGTAGTATTCTAGTTATAGAATATTATGCAGAACAAAAATAATTAGCTAGAAATGGAAGAGAAACAATGATATAACCAGAACAATACCACAATAACACTAGAATAATACTAGAATAATACCAGAATAACACCAGAAAGAGAACTTTGATTACTGAGAGAAATGTTCACTTTCCTCTTTGAGGGGGCAACCTCCAGTAGAGAAAACTCTATTACAATAATATCCAATACAAAACTTCTCATACCCTCTACTTCTATTTATACTAAATCTGTCTATCCAAAAGAACAATCTAGAGGAAGATCCTTCTAGAAGAAGAATCTTCTATTAGGTCTTCTTAAATTTGATTTATTCTTCCTAATTTCTAGGCCTTATTAATATTGGCCTTTACTACATGGAATTATATTACTCTACCTACGTAAGGGGTTAGGGAGGTTAGGTCCCTAACATTCCCTCCCTCTTGAAGAACAACCTTTTCCTCAAGGATTTAAATGGGGGAATTGTTGTAGAATCGTGGTCGACTCCCAGGTGGCATCTTCTGGAGGTGTATCTTTCCATTGGAATAATACTTCCTGGATGGTGCGATGACGGAGACGAAGCTCTCTCTAGGCCAAAACAACTTGTGGCTACAACCATATGGAACCTTCTTCATCCAACTCAGGAAGTCTAGTTTGAGTTTGGCACTTAGTTCCAATGACCTTCTTTAAGCAGGAAACATGAAAAACAGGATGGAGCTTCAACTGACTTAGTAGAGATAAATGATAGGCCACCAATCCCACGTGATAGAGCACTGTATAAGGACCATAAAATTTGGGCGCAAGTTTTTGGCAGTGTTGAGATTTGAGTGAAGTTTTCTTATAAGGTTGTAGTCAAAGAAATACCTAGTCCCCTTCAACAAAATGGTGTTCTGAACGAACTTGATCTGCTTGTTGCTTCATGCGATTCTAAGAAATGACCGAATTGTCTTTGAGGGCACGAAGAATAGCCTTCCGGACTGTAAGAGTGGTGTCAACCTTATGAACCTTTCAGATCCATGGCATATAGGAAATAACTGATGGGGGATTTTGGCCATAAACCTCTTCAAAAGGAGTCATGCGAGTAGTTGTATGGTAAGATGTGTTGTACCACCATTCAGCTAGGGGTAACCATTGATCCCATTGATGTTGTCTTTGAGATGAAAAACACCGCAAATATGTTTCCAAACACTTATTGACAACCTCAGTCTGTCCATCCATCTAGGGGTCATAGGAAGTGCTGAGATGCTATTAGGTGCCCTGTAGCTTGAAAAAATCTTGCCAAAAATTTGCTGGTGAAAGTGGGGTCTCTATCAGAGAAAATAGAATTAGGCATGCCATGAAGCTTGAATATAGTATCCATGAATATTTGAGCCATTGCGACAGCTGTGAATGGGTGTTGAAGAGAACAAAAATGAGCATATTTGGAGAGACGATTGACAACCACCATGATGATTGACTTATTTCCTGATTTAGGTAAGCCTACAATGAAGTCCATAGAAATATCTCTCCAAATAGTAGGGGGAATCAAAAGCATTTGGAGTGTGCCTGGAGATTTGACCCTTTCTCCCTTGTTGCATTGAAAGACCTCACATTTAACCACAAAGGTGTGGATGTCTTGTTTCATACCTTCCTAGAAAAAATAACGTTTGACCCATTCATAGGTTTTAGTAAATCCCGAATGCCTTGCTATGCGTGAGGCATGAAATTTAGAAAGCACTATGGATTTAATTTGGGATTTCTTGCATAAATACAAACGACCTTTGTAGTGAAGCTCTTCATTATGCCAAGAGTATCTTGGAGAAACTGAAGAATTGTGTTGCAATTGTTGGAGCAGGCTAGAAATTTTGGGGTCTTGCAACCATTGCTGATGAACATCTTGGAGCCAATCTTGTACAATGAAGGAGAGGGAAAAAAGGGACCCATCTTCTTCATATTTCCTGGAAAGACAAGTAGACACTACATTTTCCTTTCCCTTCTTTTAAATGATCTCATAATCATAGCCAAATAGCTTGTTCACCCATTTTTGTTGTGTTGGGGATGAAATTCGTTGTTCCAAGAAATATTTGAGACTCTGATGATCATTTTTTATTTGGAATTGTTGACCCAATAAATAAGGACGCCAGAGATACATAGCATGCAGAATAACTAACATTTCCATTTCATAAATTGATTGGCCCAAATGTCGCTTTGAAAGTTGTTTGCTAGTGAAGGCCAAGGGCATTCCATCTTGCATGAGGACGGCTCCAATTCCTTTTATCGAAGCATCACATTCCAATACAAATGTATTTTTGAATTCTGAGAGTGTTAGGACAGGGGTCGAGCACATAGCATGTTTTAAGGCTTGGAAGGCCTAATCCACAACTGAAGACCAAGTGAAAAAAATATTTTTAAGGAAGGAAGTGAGAGGAGCTGCAATATTTCCAT
>JASDQU010290693.1:0-14437 GCA_032191745.1 Picea mariana | reverse complement strand
TTGTGATCGCACGAAGTGCGGAGGAGAGCATACTTATTCTAGCAAAAATAAAAAAATTGAAAATAAAACCCTACCTACACTAAGCTAATTAGAAATGAGAGATTAGTTATGTAGAATCAAACAACCAATGTAGCCATGCACGCAACAGTAATAAAAATATGTTATCTTCCAATTTCATAATCGACAGTCGGGAATATGTATGGACGTGCAAAATTAGCTGCTAAAGTTCTAAATTAACAAAATAAGAAGGAAAACTAAGTGGAACTAACCTAGTACTTGCTTGAAACCAACGTTTGATCGGGCTTTCATAAGCGTAATTTGTCTTACTCAGATCATGCTTCAGCTCCTCGCTGTCCTCCTCAACCTCTTGCACGCCTAATGGTTCTTCATTAAATGTGCAAGGCTCTTCGTATGTTGATTCTTCGTTCGCCTCAGGAGGAGTGAATAAGCTTTCGACTGCTATCAAGATCTCCTCTTCTAGAGAAGAGGAGACCCCAACTTTTGCTAGGATCTGAGTGAGTTGTTTCAAGATTAAATTCATTGTTAAATCATGTTAAAAAAAAAGGATTCTTACAGCACCCAAATCAAAATGAAAAACTTAAAAAACACTCTTGCTAAAACATAAAAAAAATACTATTCACAGTTGCAGAAATTAAACACTCTTGATAGTTGGTAGGGACAGTGAGGAATCTACATTGAAGAAGCTCTATGACCCTTAGAACCAACACATGTAGATCACACTTGCATAAATGGAAACTACTCTTGCGGAAATTGAAATTGCTTTTACCTAGTTGATAGAGAGAACATGAGGAGTCTCCTCTCATGAGCTTCTATGACCCCTTACCAACACGTTTAGATCACACTTGCATGAATTAAACACTCTTGAATAAATTGAAATTTGCAGAAATTGAAATTACTTTTACCTAGTTGGTAGGGAGAACATGAGGAATCTCCTCTCACAAGCTTTTATGACCCCATAGCAACACGTCTAGATCAAACTTTCATGAATTGAAATGAAAAATAAACTAATACCGCAATCAATCGTGATTCCCCGACAATGACACCAAAATGTTGGGCTCTAAATATGTCCTAAAATATAGCCTCTATGCATCATCTGAAGGTAGGCGCTGGCACAAGCGTTTTACTTGGCACCTACATAGGTTCTTAACTTCCGTTTTCAATACCCGTCCTCCAGAGATGAAACCCCTGCAAAGGGACAACAATTGTAACAAAAGGAATGATAGTTGTTCCATTCAAATGAACAACATGACCTACAAAAGGAACAACAATCAGAACAAGGGAACGATAGTTGTTACATTGGGCCGAACTAATGTTGTATTAATTGAGTTGTAGTACTTGCCCGACTATCTAATTTTTCAATCTGAGGTTCGTAAACTTACAAAGCACACGCAAAGTATATGAAAGATTGAGGCAAGACTAATCTAATCTAATTTCTAGCTACAACTGAAATTGAATCATTAATCTAATGTAGGAAATTGAAACATGCAACTTGGAATTGAAATTAATCTAGGAATGGGAAATTGCGCAAATGAAATTAATCTAGGAATGAGAAATTGCGTAAATGAAATTAATCTAGGAATGAGAAATTGCATAAATGGAATTAATCTAGAAATGGAGAAATACATGAAGGAAAATAAAATACAACATGTGAAGAGTTGAATGGCAAAACAACATATGAGAGCTCTCACCAATGAAGCAAACTTATATTACAATAATCAAATCAATCTTCATAAAAGAATAATGAAAGCATGAAAACCAAAACCATGAATCAAAGTTAAGAATCCCTTTTTCTTTCGAATCCTAATGATTACCATTAATGACTACTCTAATTCTCTACTTACCCCCTCATGAAGAGAGAGAGAGAGCACTCTCTTTTATACATGAGAGCCTTGAAGATAAGATAACCATCTCATAATTACAAATCCACTTTTTTCTCAACCTATTTCCCATTATTACAAAATATAATCCCTTCAAATCCTCACACATATCTCTCATATATCTTAGATAAGATATTCCAACCAAATCTCCATGATTTTCTCCTTGGAATGGGCTTGAATTATCTCCTCAAATCTTGAAATGGTGGAGGAAGTATTCGAGAAATCATTTTGAATTAATCCTTCACATATTCCTACACATTACAAAGCTCACACATTTTTGAGATATATATGAAAACATGTAAATTTTCTAACATTTAATCACAAATTCCCTTTTAATACTAAAATGAATAAAGTGGAAAATAACAACATGAAACCCAAATGTATTTATGAAAATGATGTCATGAAAGGTTAATGGGGCGATGAAATGTGAAGAATAATGAAGGGAAAGGTGGATGAAAATATGACATTTCTAAGCCCCAACAGAGGCTTCCACTCATCATTGTGGGTATACCTTCAAGCGACCCCCATAATATGCGCAATCTCTACACCGAGATCAACAAAGCAGGGTGAGTAACTCTACCAATCTCAATGCGACCTCAAGTTTGACCCTTGTGTGAGAAGGGCTTCCCAGGACAAAATGTTGCAAATGGAATTGAAAACTCCCTATCACAAGATGCTATTGTTTGTTTTGTTCTTTGGAGAGTGTGTCTAACAGCTTATTCCAAAGCTCTAGCCTAGCTAATGTTGGTGTAAAAGAGCCCTAGAAAAAAGTTACTAATTAAGTTTTAGATTTCGCAATGTTTTTTAGAGGTTGTTGTTACTCAAGAGAGAGACGGGAATGAAACCAATGTTGTGTCAGACCTTGACCCAATAATATGCAAATAGAAATGAATGATGCAAAATTTTGTTCGATGAAATCTATCTACAATAGAGAGAAGGTATTTATGGAATGATGTAAGCTACGGAATATACTTTCTTTTTCTTAAATGAACACAATTGCAAACAACCATAAACAATGAATTTCCTCAATGTCCTCTTCTTTTGAATTCAATAAACTTTCCTATGTATAATTACTCAAGAGAATAAATGACTTCAAATTATTCCTTTCTAATACCAGACCAGGGGCATGACAAAGAAAGGACAAGTAATCCTAGAAAATCTATACACTCAACAAGCACCCAAATCAAACTTTCAATGAAGATAAAAGTAAAAAATGACAAGAAAGTGTTTCTTCAAATGCAAATGAAAAAATGACTTCCCAATCATCAAACAATCCAGAACATGTAATCAATCCAAAAATTAAGATCCAATCAAATACTTTTAATCGAACAAGCACCCAGATACAAGCTCAGAGATTATACCCTTGTCGATAAAAATAAAAAACAAAAACTGGAAAAAGACTAAAAGATAGGTGTTCGATCTTCGAAACCAATCAAATGGTTAAACATTCAGAAAAAAGTCAAGGACTGGCATTAAAAGTCCCTCCCAGCTGATTAGAGAAAAATGGGGCATCAACAGAGGTCAAGACCCAACTCAAAAAAAAAATTGGAGCCACCGTATCCTAATAGCATATCACAGTGCAGAAATCAAGAGTTTCTGCAAGCCAAAAACAGATAGGGTGTGGAAAGTTCACACTGAAGAAAATATACAGGGTGCGGAAATTGAAGGTTTTTGTAGGCTATGTATAGGGTACAGTGTGGAAGTGTCTATAAATCAAGAAATCTTGAGAAGAGGGTAGAGGATATAAGTGAACTCTTAGAACCAAAGAGCCTGAATGGATCTCCCACAAACTCAGAGAATGATTTCAAGTAAAAATAATAGGTTAAAAGAAAATGGCCAACAAAAAACCACAATCAAGTCGTATCCCCAGTGGAGTCACCAATTTTGTTATAGGATAAATTGGTGAATGCAGACATAATATAATCTCCCTAGATCCACCTGGATATAGAACAAAACAAGATAGGACATGATGCTTTCCCTAAGTTGCCATCATTGAATTTACTACCAAAGAAGGAATAGATGACATATCTTTAGATATCTCTTCCTTGTATCTTTGTTGTCCCTGCTTCCCTCCAGTGCTCTTGTGAGATCAGATCTGCAATGACACAAACCAACCAAAGTGAAAGAAACAATTGTAGATTCAATGGAAACCTAAACATGTGATCAAGGAGTCATGTAATAAAACACTAATGATTTTATGGGAAAGAAACATGTCACCATGTCATTTTAAGTAAAAATGGAAGATACAACCAAAATGCCTTGATGTCGCAAGTTCCCTTTCAGTGGTCCTTTGTTCCAACACACACATATACTTTCTCTGAATTTGTATGAAGATGGTCCACAAAAGCTTGATGGACAAATAGAGGCCTCAAGCATCAATTGTAATAGGATCCTTCACACAGTCTTCAACCTATTCTTTCAACAATTCTTTGTTTAATCTTGCTTAACCTTTTCCATGAGAAAGCTATCATTATATAGGAGAAGGTGAAGTGGTTAAAAGGATGAGGATGATCCCACCAAATCAGAGAATCCAATAGGATCATAACCATACGGACGCCACCGTACATTCTAGAAGATTCTCCTTCTAGAAACTTCGTGAACGTCTTCCTTTTCTTATCTTCCAACGTCGTAGCACCCTACCCATATAGCAACCTGCAGAAACCCCGCGAGCCAGGCATAGAGAAGCTTGTGAAAATCAAGGATTTATGCACTATGTACCACTTTCAGATTGCGACGTCATTCTAAAAATGTGCCTTTTAGGGGAAGAAATCAGTCATTTTCCTCATGTAAAAGATTGTTTTGAGAGCCTGAACACATGCTTGTATAGTCATCATCAGGGTGACCAAAATAATGTGTAACATAGGCCCATAATGCTGAGAAGAGCATCATGTGCCAGCTTGACTTGTGAATTCCTACCATCCGTCGAAGCATAGTAGTGAGAAATTTGTTGAATGATTCAACATGGCCATTGGCCTGTAGATAGTAAGGTGTTGAGTTTTCATGTTGAAGACCCAACTTCTTTGTAAGTTCAGACATCATGAAATTGCAAAATGACTACCATGTTCAATGACGATGACTTGAGGGACACCAAATCTAGTAATGATATGATTGAATATGAATAACGCTGCAGTTTTCTCGGTATTATCAAATGTAGGCATCGCCTCAGCCCATTTAGTGAAATAATTCACGACTACGATAATGTATCCATTCCCCCCAACCGAGTGAGGGTTACATGTCAAGAAGTCAATTCCCCATTTAGCGAATGGACCAACGAAAACTGCAGGGTAAAGAGGAGCAGGATGAGATCGAATATTATTGTTATATGTTTGACAAGCGTGGCATTTTTGATTGATAGTAATGCAATCCTTAAACAACGAAGGCTAGAAGTAACCAGCTCGCAAGATCTTTTGGGCGGTGGTATACCCATACATATGACTGCCACATTCTCAGAAATGACAGTCATTTAAAGATTTCTCAACTTCATCATAGGTTAGACAGCATCGAAATATGAAATCAATACCACGACGGTAAAGGGTATCACCAAGGATAATATATTGATGGGCTTGATACCAAATGCGACGACGATATACACTAGAAATATCGGGCCAGAAAGTTTGGGTTTGGAGATAAATGATAATATATCCATACCATATGTCATCAAAACTGATCATAAAGAGAGACTCATCAGGAAAGGAATATTCTTCCATAGTTTTTGTCTAATTAGAGGGAAGATAACAAATCAACTCAGAAAAAACCAAATATTTCTTTGATTTGGCTCACTCAAACTCCAATTCAAACTCCTGGAGAATCACTATCCATTTGGAGTATTTTCCCCCTAGAAATTGTCGAGTAAGGATGTGTTTCATAGGGTTGTAATCGGAAATGATTGTGGTTTTGTGCAATAAGATGTAATGACGAAAACATTGTACATCTTGAACATCTTGCAAGGCTATTTTATCCACATGCATATATTTGGTTTCGATGGTCATGAGACTCCGAATCAAATAGTAGATAACATGTTCATCATGTGAATAATCCTCTTGGACTAGAACCATAGCTATGGTGGATTTTGAAGCAACTAAGTATAAGAAATAATCTCGACTATAATTGAGAGGAAATAAGAGTGGTGTGCGAGTTAAGGCAAGTTTCAAAGCTTCAAAGGATTTGTTAGTTGTGTCGTCCCATACAAAATCGTGACCTTTTTTAAGAAGTCGAGTAAAACCTTTCGTTAATTCAGCATAATTGGGGATGAATCAACAAAAAATGTTTTCCTTCCCTTGCAAACTTTGGAGCTGGAAAAGTGTAGAAGGAGGAGGTAAATTGAGAATAGCTTCAACCTTCAAAGGGTCCACCCTAATCCCATGTGTAGGCATGATAAAACCAAAAACTCATCAGGAATCCACACAAAAAATACATTTATGTGGATTCAATCATATGCAGTAATAACGACAGCATAGGAAAATGGCCCATAAGTGTGTCTGGTGATCTTGTCGATGTATGGAATGCGTCGGTAAATCATCTAGGTAAGGCTATACAATGTGATTAATATCATGAAAAGCGTAAGACATAGCATGTTGAAAATTTGTGCCAACATTCTTGAGACCAAAAGGTAGTTTTCGGTATGTGAAGGTTCCCCAAGGGAAAATAAAAGAAGTCTTATGTTGATCCACAGGTAAAATATTGATTTGATTATAGCCGGAGAAATCATCCATCAAGCAGAAGATTTCACTCCTGGCACAGTCGTCAATGATCTGGTCAACGAAATGGCTTTGATAATTGTCTTTGGGACAAGCCTTGTTGATATCCATATAATATACACAAACATGGATAGTGACTTGTTTCTTCGTAACTGGAACAAGATTGGACACCCAATTAGTCAAAGCCACAATATAGACAAAACCAGCTTTAAGAAGTTTTTCAACTTCGATTTTAATAGTAGCAGCTTTGCATGGATGTACTAGGTGAAGTCTCTGTCGAATGGGTTTAGCATCTGGATAAGTCTTAATCTCATATACAACAATATTTGGATAAATTCCAAGAATCTCTTCATAACTCCGGGAAAAAACATCACGAAATTGTTAGAAAAGAGCCTTGTAAATTCAGATCTCATCAACAGAACATGAGGCACTGATATGAACATTTTCCATGATTCTGGGTTTAATTGAAATATCTAGATGGATGGTGGGTGAAATATTTCCCAAGTTCCCTTTGTACAAAACATCATTTGTTGGTTCAGGAACAAGGGGAGTAGTAATGATAGTAGACGGATTGGAAATTCGTTGGTAACTCTCTAAAGTCTCGGGTTCCAGGAAGAGGACAGAACGATGACGCCCATCATCCCATGGGGTATCTTCCATGGACATAATGGTCATGATCATCTCATCAGTGTAAAATACCACTTGAAACGGATCAGGAGACGTATCTAAGAGATAACAAGGAGAAGTTGTTGTCGATTGAATAGCTTGATAAGCCAATCCTACCAGACTTAAAGGAATTCTATCACTGTAACGAAGACAGTTGTCAGAGCTAGGTACTATCCATGGGTCATAAGATTGAGGGAGTTCACCAACAATGGTTGATATCATGTTAATCGAAGAGACAAAAGGAGGAGGAATATTGAGTGGTGGAACGGGGAACGTACCCATTAACGATGAATCCTTTAGAATACCCACACCGACATTCTCATAACCGGGAGGTGTTTTCATAGTGAAAGGTACGTTACTAGTACGTGAATCAGAATTAAAGAAGGCAAGTTGATCGAAATGTAGCACATGGAAAAGAGTAGAAACCACTGCATGCATGGAATCAATCCAACTACGTCTGAGTAGAAGGTTATAATCGAGAGGTGCATCAAACACCTCAACCTCAACATTAACCACTTTTCCTTCTAACGTAATAGATAACGAAGGAAGAACACCATAAGGTTTAAAACCTATTCCATTAAAATCTTTTAGAGTATTGTGTGACTCGGTAAGGGCAGAAGAGCCTATGGATTTCCAAAAAGTGACATACATGATGCAATTAGAGGCTCCTTCATCAATAATGGTTTGTCAAATATTCTTATTTTCCACAATAACTTGTATTTGAAATTCTAATTGAGGAGGAAGCCTTGGAATGTGATATTCCAAGTCAAATATTATCAAGTTCATATCGGTAGGATCAATTCCACCAATATCCTTTAACAGTGCCTTCTGTTGCATAGGACAACTTTGAAGGACTTCGAGAGTTGACATCGCAGAAGGTTCCTGTGCAAGATATTCTACAATAGTGTAGTTTTGAGCGGCACGTGCGTGAGGGTTAAATGATGACTTATGAACAATGCCCTTAGGAGGAGGGAGAAGAACTGTATCTAGACTCATTCGTTATAGATGAAGAGGAGCGTTGGGAGGTGAATTCGATGGAGGAGGTTGAACCAATGGAGGTGGTGAATCGTTAACTTTATCTTTCAAAGGAGAATAATCTTTGGCTCGAGTAGCGACTACAACTTCGTTCTTCTTGGAGTCACCAATACACATAATTACATAATATGTGGTAGAGGGGGAAGGTTGGTCATGAATGACCAATTGGGCATACTGTTGAGAAGGAAATGGTTGTGAAAAAATGGTGGGTGTAGGAGGTGTCTCGGTCCCTTGCAAGAACTTATTAACCTCATCACGTCATGGACAATATTTCGTATAATGATCCTCACCATAGATAAGGCAAGGATAATGAGGTTTGCACTTGTATTTGTTGTCAACAGGCTGAGTCTTGGGTTTATCGGATTGTTGATTATTATTCTTATCCTCTTTATTCTTACCCTTCCATTTCTTTTTATTTTGATTTTTACTAGTAGGTGTAGATTGAACCATATTAATCTTAGAGGTTTTTCCAAGAGAAGGTGTCAAAGGAAGTGTATTTTTTACATTAGCAGTAGTATATTTTGGGTTGGAATGACTTGATTGATTAGACAGAGTCTCGGTGTGAAAAGTTCCAATCACACTATTAACAGCATGAGAAGCTACCAGAGGTGCTAGAGTTGGATTTGTAGATGGGAGAGGAGCATCAGGAATCAAGTCATAGAGAGTTCATGTTTGTGAATAAATGAGATCCAAGTATTGAGAACGACTTATTGCATTCTCTTCAGTGATGACACCACCCATGGAGACATCATGAGCTATAGGACCGATGAGTGACTTAGTAAACCACTTATACAATATTTGATCAAGAAGGGGAACTTTGATTAAGCGTCTTCTCCTCCTCCACTCATGAATATGATCGAAAATGTGAGTAGATGAGGATTTTTTAAATGAAATCAAAATTATAGTCCATGTCTCATATCATATCAGTAACTAGAAATGTGTTAAGAAATCCATAGATGAGGTGTTGAAGTCATTGAAGAATCCTTGTGTCAATTCGATATCCATTTGGTTGTTCAACCCGTAAGAGTTCATTGGAAAAGACGTAATCTAATGGAATCATCCATCAAGGAGTTGGATGAACACTAGAGATGAAATGTCATGACATGATTATTTGGGTATTCTCCCAATCGAATGTCAAACTTAGGAATGTCTGATGGTAAATTGGCAGGTATAACTGACAAATAAGGATATTGTAAGATAGGATCATTCAAAATCCTAGATAAATCTGGTAAATCCAAAGTAGCCAGAAAGTCAATTGTCTGTTCACTTGAGGAAACTGGTAATTTTGAGGAGGTAATCCCATAGGTATACCAGTAGGACCATAAGCAGTATATAGATAGTTAGAGAGTCCTGTCAAATTCAGTGGTGGAGGGTTTTGAGTCGAATATCCAACATGAGCTGGTTGATTAGGTATGATTCCTTGGAGAGGAGAATTAGAATGAAAATATTGACCCTAGGTAGGATTCATAGAACCTAGATATGGTTTCCTGGAATTAGGGGGTACAAAAAAATTAAATTGAGAAATCCCCCCCCCCCCAGGATGTTGTTGATTTCCTTGGAAAGGGAAATTCCAAGGTTGAGACTGTAATCCAGGGGTATATTGCCCATACACTGGGTTATGACCTCCAACTTGAGGTTCCCCCCAAATTGATATGGTCCCCCATGTTCCAGGTGGATATCGGTGGCCACCCACCTTTTCCAACAAGCTCAAAACAATTTTCTAACAATTTTGGCAATTTACTATTTTTTGCAGTTTTAACTTACGGGGCCATTTTGAGGGCCTAAATGAAGGTTTTTCGGGATCGAGCTTCTCAATGATATCCAAAGTCATGATTGATCCCCCAAAATGAATCTCCTCGATGTCACCTTTCCAACGGGATATCACACACCTAAAATGGAGATCATATGCAAAAGTTACGACCCCGGGAAGTTGATGTACTAACTTACCCAAACGGGGCCCACATGACTTTTGGCGCTTCATCTCCTAGGGTTAGGTTTTTGGATGTATATGGTTTTGGAAATTCTTGTTTATTATAAAAAGGCCTTCAGAGCCTTGTTGTAATCATATTCTTGCGAATGAGCATAACCGTCACATCTCTTCTCATAGATAAGTTGTCACCATTCCAGCAAGCTTGTTTCCGTTGCATTTTATAGTTTAGCTTATTTCCTTATTGAATAGAAAACTAGTTTTACTGTATCTCTGTTATTTTATGTTAAACACAGGTTAATAATATGTATTCATTTTTTCTTCTCATAAAATCTGGATCAGTGGTATCAGACCGGCCTGCTCCTTGTCGTCTTAATGCATGTCCCCAACAAGGTCGAAGTACAAAGAGTTGGGTTTCGAGCTTGTTTCTCTTGAGGACAAAAGATCTCGCACAACCAAGAGAGCTCTAATGTCAGGAGAAAAGAAAGATGATGGGACAAGATATCCTTTCAAACTGTTTATTGAGGAAGCCCTCACACAACAAAGGAATGAGATGATGGATAGTTTCGTGTAATTCCTTCGACGACTACCAACAAGCGACGCATCTTCTTCGAGCGGAGGTGCCACCCCGTTCAAGGTACAAATAAACTTTAATATTCCTATATTTGAAGGTCATATAGATGAAGATGTTGTAGAAAAGTGGTTGAACCTACTAGAAGGGTATTTTTTTGTCCATAACTTTTCGAATAGAGAAAATATTACTTTTGCGCTCCTCAAAGTTGTTACCCATGTCTGGAGGGAAACTTTCTGTGAGAAAAAGGAAATAGAGGAACCCTCATTATTTACAGTCACAGCCACCTGGGATTCCTTTAGGGATGTTATTAAGGAAAAATACTACCCTATCAGAAGTTATGACGACTTGTATACCAAATGGACCACACTGCAGCAAGAAAGAGACCAAGCAGTGCCAGATTTCACGAATATCTTTCATACCTTGTGCACCAAGATGGGTATCAAAGATTCAGAGTGACATATGGTGCTCAAGTATCACGACGCTCTACAAAGATACATTCAAACCAAAATGGAATTTTTGGACATCTCATCATTGGGTCCAGCCTACCAATATGTCGTCAAAATCGAGCAGAAGCTCAAACAAAAGACGCGACAATTTGGGCCTGGGAACCCCTCACAAAAAAAGCCAGGAAAGGGCGGCCCCAACCCACAGAACAAAGGACAGAGTAAATATGTATAGTATCAGTACATCCAGTCCAAGATGTAAGCAAAGAAGGACACCAAAAAGACAAAGAAAGGTACCGAGAAGTGGTGCGACTTCCATAAGAGCCCTTGTCATAACACTGTTGACTATCGCTCAAAGTAGTCATTGGTGGCCAAAGTGAAAGCCTCTGAATCATATGTGGGTTCAGAATTTGATCCAGAACCAGAAAGGGGAGTATGGATCATTGATTCAAAACCCAGTGCCACCGTTGCTACCACCAAGCTCCAGCCTGGTGAACCAGACGAGCCAGAAGAAGGAGAATGAATCTTCAATTCATAGATGTGGGTAAAAGGCACCCTGTTGCACTTCATCATCGATAGAGGTAGCCAGAAGAACCTCATATCAGCAGAGTTCGTCAAGCGGCTGGCCCTGCTGACAACATTGCACCCACAACCCTACAACATTGCATGGCTCCGCCAAAGAAGCGATCTCCGCTTTAGCCAATAGTGTCGATTGTTGTACGACATCAAGCCCTTCAAAGACGAGGTATTGTGTGATGTTTCTCCTCTCGAAGTTTGTGATGTTCTTTTGGGCCAACCTTATTTATGGAAACGTCATGTTGTATATGATTCTAGGCATCGTATTGTTATTATTACTTTGAAAAGGAAATTGTATAGGATACCCGAGGTAGTACCACCTAGTGTTATTTCCTTGATCTTTGCTAAGAAATGCATGAAGGTCATCTCTTAGACGAGGAAGTTTGTCTTCTTCATGATTCTCTCTCAGAATAAGTGAAATATCACAGCCACATCCAAGGTCTCTATGACCGACCTATCCAAACAGCAAAAGCAAGTAGATAAGGGCATGGAAGAATACTCAAATATCTTCTCCTCATTTACTGGGGTACCTCTACATTGTCAGGTCAAGCACCCCATCGATTTGACCCCCGACGCACCGCTGCCCAATGGGTCAGTATATCACCACTCTTTGTTAGAGAATTAGGATATCAAGTGACAGATCCAAGAACTACTACAAAAGGAGCACATCCATCCCATCTCATCACCTTGCAGGAGCCCAATCGTGTTGGTACAGAAGAAATATGGAACCTAGCGACTCTGCATTGATTATCGGGCTATGAATAAAATCACAGTCAGAAACCAGTACTTGATTCCCCGAATCAATAACCTCCTTGATCAACTCACAGGGGACAAATACTTCAGTAAGATTGATCTAAAATCTGGCTACCACCAGGTCCAGATAGAACAGACAGATGTATAGAAAACCGCCTTCAAGTCTAAGGAAGGCCTTTTTGAATGGTTGGTCATGCCCTTTGGTTTGACAAATTCTCCAGCCACTTTCATGAGGATGATGTACAATATCTTGTGACCATTCACCAATAATTTTGTAGTGGTGTATATGGATGACATTCTCATTTATAGCAAGACTTGGGCCGAACACTTGCAGCATATTCAACAGGTTCTTCACACCCTGCGGCAGCATAAGCTATATTCCAACTTGGAAAAAGGCTCCTTCGAAATGGACAGGGTCCATTACCTGGGCTACATAATTGATCAGCATGGTGTACATGTGGATCCAGCCAAGATCCAATCATGGATGACTTGGATCTTGGNTTCCAACTTGGAAAAAGGCTCCTTCGAAATGGACAGGGTCCATTACCTGGGCTACATAATTGATCAGCATGGTGTACATGTGGATCCAGCCAAGATCCAAGTCATCCATGATTGGCTAGCCCCAACCACACTCACTCATCTTTAGAGCTTCTTAGGCCTTGCCAATTTCTACCGCAGGTTTGTGTTGGGATTCTCCCATATTGCATGGGCCCTTAGCCAAATAACCATGGGTGGTGGTAAGGAGAAATTTGTGTGGGGCCGGTCCCAAAAATAAGCATTCGATGATTTGAAGTAGTGCATGTGCTCAACCCCAGTACTTTCACTACCAGACTTGCAACAACCCTCTGAGATCGAGACAGATGATTCAGACTATGCAGTGGGAGTCGTTCTCACTCATCATGGCCACCCCGTGGCCTATCATAGTGAGACACTATCAGATGTTGTCCATAAGTACCCTACTTATGAAAAAGAAATGTACTCCATTGTGCAAGCCTGCCGCCAGTGGAGACATTACATTCTTGGGAAGGAGACGATCATCCACACTAATCATAAGCCACTACAGTTCATGCTAACACAAGGAAAATTGCAAAATGATCACCATCAAAAGTGGTCCACATAATTGCAACAATTCCACCTCAACATCAAGTATAAAAAAGGAAGTGCCAATCGTGTCGCTGATTGCCTCAGCAGACCGCTAGTCGTGGCACTCACCAATCCAAGGATGATTTTAGGGGCTAAATTTTTCCCATGGGATAATTTTCCATGGTTTTTACCAAAAAGAGATTTGCTATTCTAAAAATTATTCGCCCAAATTCTATAGGATAAAATTATTTTACCTTAAAAATCGCCAAAATTTTACACAAACTACATAAAATCCTTAAAAATTTGAATATTTTTACAAAAATATTGCCAAACATTTATAGTTGGCATATGAAGGATTACTAAGATTCACCCAGGTTTCTACATTTTAAAATAAATTTCCATCCTTAAAATCATCCCTGCTCACCACAGTGCTAGACTCCTATGGCCATGAGACCTCTGGATGCCCCCAACTCTATGAGACAAACCCGGACTTTGCCACCACCTACCAAATGTTGGGTACAAACGCAGTTGTCAATAATTTCCATCTTCAGGATGGGTTGTTGTGTCGTTTAGGCCATACCTTTGTTCCATCAAGTGAGCAAGTGAATCTGATCTAGGAATCCCACTATAGTCGGGTGGTAGGACACTTCAACATCCAAAATACTATGGCAATGCTACAAAAACATTTCTACTGGCCAAAACTTTGACAGGAGGTCAGCAAGTATATCAGGTTTGGGTAATGGACCCAAGTTTGTTTGATGGGTAACGGTATGAGTTATGGTATA
>JASDQU010290692.1:8470-20534 GCA_032191745.1 Picea mariana | reverse complement strand
TCACCAATCTTTGAGATATTGTTATTATGCTAAAATTTCTCTTCAATTCCACTATCTTTCTCTTGCCATCTTGTCATTTCACTCATTGCTCTTGAGAGTTTGGAGCAAGTATTTCTCCAACACTCTCACATTTTGGAATAAAAAAGCTTTGGAGGATTTTCAAGACATCCAAGAGTATTCTGGTTTTCTTCTTGCACATGAGGTGATTTTGTATTGTTCATGTTTTATGTGTGGTTGGAGTAGATCTATGGTAAAGTATTTTACTAGAGTAGATTAGCAAAGAGTATTCTTGCTAGTTTATGCTTGTTGGGTAGCTAAGGGTTTGAAGTATTTCATATTGTTAGTCTATTCAATATTGCTATCTACTTCCATGCTTCACATATTGCTTTAAGTCTTGCAGGTTGTCTCAAAGGGATTATTGGGATAGCATCAAGAACAAGCCTACCCTTAAAACCTTCTCACACTCCTTACTTTCTTGTTCCATTTATTTTTCTGCATATATTCCATTTGTATTTCAGTTTTCTAACACTCTTAGATAGTTCAAGAATATCTATTTTTTATTGGAGATTTTATGTAAAAAAAAATTCTCTGTAAAAACAGAAATTTTTTTGACATTTTGTGTGTGTTTTGCAGCATTTCCAGCAAGCTTTTGCTTGCTGTTTTTTGCAGGTTCTTACCAGAAGTAAGGGGAGACGCTGCCCAAATTCATCTACAAGACTTCCCCAAGAACCCTTCTTGGTTGGGTAACTATTTCCTAACCTTTCCTATTGTAAATCTAAGTTTTCTACACTATTTCATTGATTCTTTTTTGTATAAATCACAAGCTAATATAATAAGTGCCTACACCTTGGGAGAGAAATCCCTAATATCGTTGGGATCGGTTAGTTTAATTTTTGCAAGTTCATTCTTTATTTTTTATTTTTTGGCCCCTCTTGTCAATAAGGCAAGATAGTGTGGCCTTTTTTTTTTTGTAAATAATTTGTTTGTTAAGTTAATAACCCTCTTTGGCCAATAATGGTAGGCTTGCCTCCACCTTGGCCATTGTAAGTGGTTCCACCTTCTAAGTTTTTTTTATCTTAATAAGATAATGTGCCTGCAACTTGGGAGAGTAATCCCCAAAATCACTAGGCTTAAAGAAACTTACCTTTGATGATTACATGCTTAATGGTTTAAATATAATCTAAAGTAGTCATCACAATAATATTGCTTTTATCTTTTTAGTTATTTCCCTTTACATGTTTTTAATGTCTCATGGATGAATGATTTAAATCATGCTTAAGTGGTAAAACTAATATTTTGTTTAAGTTATTCATCTCATCTATTTTCTAAGTTTTTTTCTATATGGCACATGTGATCTTTCATGGTTTAGGATAATAGATCTCTCACATTTGCAAATTTTCCATTTTCAAGCACATCTACTTTTACATGGGTTTAACATAAAATATGTGTTGATGAATGGTTAATCTAAGTCTCTTTCTCATTTTCATAAGGCAAGCTGTTCTTGCCATTTTATCTTGCAAGTTGAATGTCTAAATGGTGATGTGATGCTATGGTGATTATCTTTGCTTAATGTTCTTTTCATTCATGTTACATTTTATGGGCTAAGCATTTACATTCATAGCTTTACATCTTTCAAGAACATTTTCTTTCACGTTTAACTTTCAAGTCTACATGTGGAATGGTTAATGAATGAATGGTACAATATTTTGCAACTTTCCCTTTATGTTTTGATATGTTAATGGTCATTTGATTTACATCTTGCAAACACATTTTCGCCATCATTTTCAATTCAGCCATGCGCTAAAAAGTAAAATTTAAAGTGCCTAAAACACTCTTAAAAGCAACCCAACACACCTGAAGACCCGCCCGAGGGTCATAATAACACTTAGACAACTTAGGACGCTTTATTCAGCCATCTCCACCATCTAAAATGGGTTTGAGGAAAACAACGGAGGCAAGTGGTGGGGGACCGTCCCGTGATCCTTAAGGGGATCCTCTCCGGGAAGTACTCTTACTGTCAGGGTTGACCTGGGAATCTAGGGTGGGCCTCGTTGTCTTACTATCTTGAGCACCCGGCAATCATTTGGCCAAGGGAGGAGGAAGCTTAAAGCACCAACATAGTTTAGGGGGAGGGAATAAAATTTATCTAACTTTTAAACAACTCCTTAAACATCTAGTTGCATAGACAATCTTTGTGTGTTTGGGGGACTTAGATGTATGCTTAAGAACACACATTGGATATAATTACATGCTTATAATCATTGTTGCAACTTCATGGTTTATGTCTTTCAAGTTGTTATGAGCATATGAGTTAATCGTTGTATATCTTTTTGTTCATTTTCTTTATGGTGTGATTCAAGAAGGGGTTGAGTATCCCACTTGGGGAGGCATCACCTTCTTTGAATCTTGAGTGCTTTTATGGTTGCGAGTGAAAGTAGTCCAATAGAGTAAGTGCTATTGGGGCATGCTTGGCTCATGTGTTGATCTTACTTACATTTCCTTGTATCTTTGTATTTAGTTGTATCTTGTGTAATCATTGTATTATCTTGATTCTTTTGTAAGTAATTGTAATCTTTAAGTTGTGGGTAGTTTAACTCGAGTCATTTGTAAACACTTTGCAATAAACCACCCTCAAACTTCGTTGACCCCATTGCCCAACCTTAGGCACTAGCATTAGTTGACTTAGGGAAAGGGCTGATTGACATATAGATAGACTTGCATTTTTCATTGGCTGCCTTAGCATCCTAGGCTAGTTTTCCCCCATTAGCCTTTAATCAATTAAAATTAACTCCTAGAACATAAAGTTAAATCACATCTAGTAACTAGGGACTACCCCCCTTGGATTCCCGAGGAGTAAGCCTAGAAGGAAGAGGTTCCAGTCAAGGTGACAGTGTGGACTGAGAACCTAGGCATTGTGCGTCCAAGGAGACACTAAGTGAGCCAGACTTAGCTCACGTTAGCAAGTGTGTATTAGGATGACAACACTTCCTTTATTCGGTGGACACTAGCCCAATAGGATGCCTTGCCCTTTTCCCAGACTTGTATAGTAGTTTTGTGTAATGTCTTTGAGCTATTGATTGATCTGTTAGGGGTTTTATGCATATTTTTATTAATATTGATGATGAAATGTGATTGACATTGCTATGATCTCTGTGACTGATGAGCCCATGGAGGGTGTATCTTTTGATGTGAAGGACCATGCCCGATGGATAGGTACAATCTTGGACCGGTACACATGGGGAGATGATCAGTTCGGACCTCCATGGGGCTGAAGAGCCCATCAGGTGGATGTTGAGACCCCATCAGGGGGTAGAGATAGGATGGATATGGCTCCGAGGCATTGTGCTAGAGATGAAGAGGACGTTCCACTAGAGGCACCCCAACAGAGCTTGACCTAGGGGGATGACCCTTTATCAGAGGAACGTTGGCCTTGGGAAGCCTAGGAAATCACCATCTTGACCATGACATCACCCAACATCATGGACATCTTGGGAGGCAAACTAGGCAGAAGTGGCATGTGTGGCAGGTTGGAGAAGCTCAAGGAGGGCTAACATTTTGCTCCAGGATGCCCCATCTTCCCTAAAAGGGGATAACATCTCCCTTGGAGGGGATTATACTCTCTTTTCAGCTTTATTTAGGGTTTTAATTTGACAATTAAATGTATAACAACATGATTTCAGTATTTTGGCCTTGTCAACCTTTTACATGACCTAAAAAGTAAAATTAGGTCATGATATGGTATAAATAGAGGATTTTGTCCTTCATTTTTTCATCATCACTCATTCACTCCATAAGGAGGTCTGAAATTTGTGCCCTCTCTTGGGTATTTGGCTGATTTAGTGAGGTCCACTTGTTGAAGGAAGACATTTTTGTCATATTATGGAATTTCTCTTGAAGGAAGGTGTTACAACTAGGGTTTTCATTTAAATTTGTTGGTGAATTGTAAGTATTTTTCTGCAAAACTTCTTGAATTAATGGTTGTAGTTTAATTTATTGCATATGTTTATGATTTTGCTGGACAAAACCCTAGGTGACAAGCACACAAGGTCCTTGTCTCATGTCCCCTAATAGAAAAATTTTCAGCCATTGATAGAGAAGAGAGAGCCTAGACGTAGCTACACCCTCTTTGTATCTTCATTTAGTGATAGCCGTACTATACAGAAATCAAGAAGAAGGAGACATCCTAGGACTAGGTTATCTACACTTAGGGCCATTTTTCTTCTAGGGTTTAATGAAAGAACCTTGTTGTAGCAACACTCTCCCTCATTAGATTTTCTTTCTTGGTTTTATGCTTCATTTCTTAGCTAGTCATTTGCCAAGTTGACCTAAGGAAGGAGAAGAGAGAATGAGGCCTTGCCATAGAAACACCAGAGTGAGCCTCTCTCCCCTAGAGTTTTTATTTTAAGGCCTTTCCTTAGCAACACCTCAAAACTTCTCCCTCTAGTCCTTATCCATTTGACCTTTGTCTCCTTAAACTCTTGCATCCTTCACCTTTTTGACTCCATTTTACCCCCCCAATGCACTAGTCCAGAGAGACCTCATGCGTTGATGTGGAATTGATCTAAAAAATCTCAAAACTTTGAATTAAAACCCTAACTTCACTAACCCTAGCCTAAGATAACCTACTAACGCTAAGTGTTTTCATCATCCTTAACTATTTACATCATTGGTGCAACAAACGTTTTGTTTTATGAGTAATCGAATGGTAATTTAGGCATAAATCGAATCAAATTTTGATATTTTACTTAGAATGCCATATTCTCTCAATATTTATTGGTGAAGTGTTATAATTTTTATTGCTATTGATAAACATTGACTTCGTCAACATTTGTTACCAAATTTCTTATATGTTATTCAGATAGTCATCTATTTTATGAGGTACTTACCCATTGAAATATAGTTTGCATATATTATTTGTTGTTTCTTTGTTCCAGGTAGGTATATATTTGGGGGTTTAGTTTTAATTGGCCTTTGTCCAAACTATCTGCTTGGTGGTGACTTGTGAGGGGGAATCTATCCTTATCTTATTATCCTCTTGCCTACTAAAAAACCCAGGTCATAGGGGATGCCTCCCCTGGGCCTCACCTCAGTAAATAGAAAGAACCTTTCCATCATGGTGACATTGGGTGGGATAGGTTCCTGTTACGCCAGTTTGACCTACAAGACTCAAGCCTTTTATCCTAACTACAAACTGCATGATAACAGGCCTCCTCTAGGTGTCTTGGGCACTTGGATTTTCGGAGGCCACATTTCTACATGGTCTTCCTCTTCCTCTGTTGTTCTTTTCGGCACTTCCTGAATAATGGTTGGGATCCTCCATTCGTCATTCCATTCTTTGATGACCATGTCGATATCTCCCTCTATGATGTAGTAGCGCATCTGTAGCCACTATTTAGCCAGATCCTTCCTTGCCTCTATCCACATTGTTTGTAATGTGGCCTGGAAACTGGCGATGTCCACATAGCATGCGATAGCCTCTGGTATTATTATCCATGATCGGCTGATGGATTCCTGTATGTATCATAGGTATGCTTCAAATATGACCCCATTCTCCCTCTTATGCCTGGCATTCAGCCCAGCTCTCAGTAATAGGTATCGCTCTCCTGCTAGCTGTGGTCTGGTACAAAAAACTACATACCCTGGTTCTCACCATCCCATGAATGCTATTAGGGTAATCAACCATGAGTAATGGAACTTTGTGCCTAGGTCCTATGCATCCTTGAAGTACTCTTGGAATAATTTCAATAAATATGGAGCCCAGCTCATTCAGGTGCCTTTTGCGCACTGGGTTGCAACTGCAATGAATCTAGCTGGTACTTCCTCTCTGCGGCATTTTCTTAGCAGCTTGCAGGCTAAGATTTTTGTGCCCAATTGTGTGGCTGCGTTGTTGATCCATTTGATAATGATGCCTCTAGTTCCCCTGGCAATGCCATACCTCTTCTTCATTTCTTCTGCCAGTGCTTTCTCCTTGGATTTGTCGTCCACAATCAACGTGGAATCCATACCCCAGATTGGCAACCTTGTTATTTGTGCTATAAGCTCAACAGTTATGGGAATGGGTTTGTCCAGTCATATGTCCCCTCCATGTGTGACTGCTAACAACTTATTAATGCATTTTGTTGCATTTTGGCCTCTGCCAAAGTGTGGTAGGTTTAGCATACCTAAGATTCTTGTTTTCTCTAGCCCAGTTGCCCACTGGTATGGTTGGTTGATCGGTTATCCAAATTTTGTTGTGCCTATGGTATGTGTAAAGACCCTCTGTGCAAGTTTTGGGAACTTGTCTTCATCTGCTACATCGTGGTCTAAATATTTGAGCCTCCCAACATGGCCCAGTAGCTCTGGTCCTACCTGTACTCCAACTAGTACGTGTGGTAGAACAATTTCTGCTGTAGGTTGCTTGCATCATGATCTTGGTATCTATACTTTGTCTTTCTACTATGGTGGTTGTCTTGAAGTTCCAACAACTTCTGGTTGCTCCCCTATAATCCATTCTGGCCAAGTCGAGACATCTTCAGTAGTCTCCCCTGTTGGGTGTTCTGAGATGGTCGTTTGAGACTCATCTGGCTCCATTGCTACTTTTGGATTCTATGTCGTTCCATTAACTTCCAGGGTTGCTTTGGTGCTCTCAGGTTGCACCTCCTTTTGGGTTTCTTCTTCCTGTCTCTGAGGCTGCTATGCCACTATTGGTGTGTCTACTTTCACAGCCTCTGCTTCTGGTTGTAGTATCGGTGTAGAACTCACCGGTATCATCTTTGGGGATGGGATTTTGTCAATATCGACGATCTTCAGCTGCAGTTGTTTATTCTCTTCCAACAATCCTCATAACCTAGTTTGAACCCTAGTTAGTCTATCACTCTGGCTTGCTTCTACTGGCTTCGGTGGTGCAATAGTGGTGACTGTCGAACATTTGCTAGGTTCAAATAAATTATGTGATCTCTGTGTTGTGGCTGCTATTACTCTCTGTCTGTTCTCCTTTCGCGAATAGACTAGTTGCTCCTATGCTCGCGTGTTGTATTGGCTTGCCATGAAGCTTGTCAAGAACATTTCCTTCATTATGGGTTTAATGCACCATAAGTATGGGTTCAATGCATCTCCAACGGTTGCTTACTTGCCATTACGCTTGCTTTTTCATCTCCAGTTGGCATGATTAATTTGATGTCCCATCGGTCCTTGTCGTCTTTTAATTCCATCTAGTGTTGTCATGTCATCCTACTTTCGTCGACTTTCCTTTTCCCGCTTGTTTCCATTTATAGATAACTGTTTTCCTTTCCTTTTCCAAATTCTTGTTTCGAACTTCATGTGGCCTTTCTATCTCTGGCGTGCTATGCCCTCTTTAGTTTTTCTTCCTTTTTGTTCTCTTTTCGATTTTTTTTTTATTTAATTTACTGCGCGATGGGTGGTCAACTGTCCTTATACATCTTTAGTCGGCTCCCATTGATCATTCCTTGGATTTCTGTGCCTGCTAAATCTCTTAACTGTAAAGCTCCTCCGTCTGTGAAAAATGTTACTTCGTATGGTACCAACTAATGCATTCTAAGATTTCTCGGGTAGTGAAACGATTTGTTGTCATACATTAATACTATATCTCCTTCCTTGAATGTTTTCTTCTTGATGTGTCGATCGTGCTAAGATTTGTCTCTTTCTTTCTGCACTTGTTGATGGAATCATGTCAAGATTAGGTCTTCCTCCATGGTTAATAACTGATTCAGTCTCTCCTATACTGCACCTCGTTCTGTCATTTGTGTGATGTTTCTACGTGCAAGCTAGGTACTGAAAATTCTAATGGCACTACTGCTTCTTGGCCATAAACAAGTTTAAACGGTGTGTGCCATGTCAAATTTTTTCATGTAGTCTTCTACACCCATAATACTATTGTTAATTTGAGGTCCCAGTCACGTCTTTTGATGTTACAAATCTTTGTCAGTGCGTTCTCCATAATTTTGTTGAAGGCTTCCACTGTGCCATTTGCCTATGGATGATACAATGTGCTCTTCTGGTGATGAACTTCAAACTCTTCAGTCATCATGTAGATGGTCTTGTTTAGGAGGTGTGTGCCTTGGTCGCTCATCAAAAATCTTGGGCACCCAAATCTAGTGATTACTTGTTCAAACAAAAAGTGTGTTGTTGTCTCTGTGCGACAATATTTTACTGGTGTGGCTTCTGCCCATCTTGTTATATATTCCATCGTGGTGATAATGTGCCTTTCCCCTGTTCTTTTGGTTGGTGGTTTAATTGGTCCCACAAAGTCTATTGCCCATTTTTCAAATGCCTATAATGTTACTTGTGGTCATAGTGGGATCTCGTCTCTTCTATTGGGTTTGCTTACCCTTTGACAACCATCGCATTTTTGACAGTACTCCTTCGAATCTCTGTGAATTGTCGGCCACCATAGTCCTACACGCAATACCTTTTGCACGATAGCTTTACCTGCATAGTGTCATCCTACTATTCCCTCATGGGATTCTGCTAAAATTATTGGTCTTTCATGCTCTAATATGTATCTTCGCAAAATGCTATCTGCACCCATTTTATATAAATGTCTTACAATTAATTGATAGTCAGTCGCACTGACTACCATATTCTTCTTCTGCACGATATTATATTCTTGCAGCGCAGTACCTGTACTCAAGCACTGAATGATATCTGCGAAGTATTCAACAACAATTTGTATGGGGAATAACTATGCATCCGGAAAGTTGTCTTCTAGATTCGTAGGCTCTTCTCCATTTGTGACCCTTGATGGGTGGTCAAGTCCTGCATTCAATTTTCCTAGTTTAACTATTACTTCAAAATCAAATTCTTGAAATAGCAGTAACCATCTATAGATTATCCCCCCCAACACTGGCTTGTTGACTAGGTATTTCAGGGCTGAGTGATCTATGAACATCTTAAAGTGTTTTCCCAATAGGTAAGGCCTGAACTTCTGCAGTGCATAGACCATGGCTAGGCCTTCTCTTTTTGTCATGTTATAATTCTATTTTGAGTCTGATAACTTTCTTCCTGCAAATGCTATCGGGTGATCCAAGTCTCCTGCTCCTGGTTGCACTAATATAGCTCCAAGTGCTATCGCTGATGCATCTACATGCACATGGAATGTCTTTTCCTAGTCCAGAAATACTAATATCAACGCGGTAACCATATTTTCCTTTAAGGTATCCAAATCGTGTTGACACTCGTCATTCCACTAAAACTTTGTATCCTTCTTTAACAACTTTTCCATTGGTGATGTGATCTGTGCATACCCGTTAATGAATTTCCTGTAGTATCCTGTGTGTCCTAACGTCGCTCTTAGCTGATGAACTATTTTTGGTGTTGGAAAGTTAACAATGACTATGATATTTGTGGGATCTACTAATAAGCCTTGTTTGCATACTATGTGGCCCAATAGTACCCCAAATGGTGTTCCAAATATGCATTTCTTGATGTTTAGTGATATCTGGTACTATCTTCATATTTCTAACATCAACCGTATAACTTCCACATGGATTTTCAACATTCTATAGACTGTCCAATCATCTAGGTATAATTCAAGAAACTGATCGATGAATTCCTTAAATGATGCAATGACCACTCTGGAGAATATTGTGGGTGAATTCTTCAGTCCAAACGGCATGACTGTGTACTGATAAGACCCCCATTTCATTGCAAATGTGGTCTTGTGTCTGTCCTCATGTCCTATCTTAATCTGATGGTAGCCTGAGAATCCATCAGTGAATGAGTAAGCTTCATGTCCCCCCACATTCTCTAACACTTCATCTATGAACGGTGTAGGGAACGGGTCATGTAGGCATGCATCGTTCATCTTCCTCAAGTCGACGCATATCCTGATCCCTCTTCCTTGTTTCTTGTCCTGGCTTATCCATTCTGACTCCTCAACTGGTTCAATGATGCTGACTTCGAGCATCCTATAGATCTCATCTTTAAATTTCTGTTTATATATGGGTTTCAGTCTGTAGGGTCATTGTCTGATAGGTATCTTGTCGGATCTGAGTGGTATCTTCATTTCTCCTAGTTCTCCAGATATACCCTTCATCTCTGTAAATTTTGTGGGATAGAGGTCAATGTATTCATGCAACAACTCTATGATGCTTTCTACTATTTTCTCATCCCAGTAGTGTCCAATGCTATCCATTTTGGGCTGCTCAGCTGTGTCGATGTTAACTTTCTTTACCCTGATTGGAGAGGAAATGACTTTTGATTCTATGGGTGGTCCTTCCACATATATTTCACTGTCTACTTCTTCGATCTGAATATCATGAAGATCATCTTCATCTGGTGCTTCCTCCTATACATGGTAACATGAAAACAGTTCCTTGACTGTTTGTTTATTCCACTATTGTTCTTATGTGATAAGTTCTATTTCTAGTTCTCTAATTAATATGACTCCTTTGATTTGTTTCAAGGTTGCGTCTATGTTGGGGTTCTCATGCTCCAATGAGAAAGTGACTATAAAATTTGGTTGCAATGTCATCCATGCCGTAGCTCCTTTTCACAATTCCTGGTTTGTATACCAGTTTGATGGTATTCCCTCTAGAGTATGTATGAAGTGATGACGACATTCCTCTGGTGGTGTCATTTTCCATAGCATTTTGCACTTATCCAAGTGTTCCGTTGGTGCCTCTTGTCCTTCATATTTCTGTTGTTTGTTGATTTTATGTTCTGCATCGAACCTTATGAACAGTAATCACTTACATTGATACCAGTCTGTGATTGTCTCTTTGTGTGCACCACACCATATTGTGGGTGTGGCCTTTAGTTCTAAGTCAAGTGCTAATAGTCTCTAGTTCTCTAACACTATGTCTTCGTATTGTGTCAAGAATGTTTCCAAATCATTTAGTCCATGGAAACTAGGTGGTTCTCTGATTTTTGTGCCTAGCCATCTTATTGCGCGGTCTATTCTTGCACATCTCCTCGTGGATACTTCGTGTAGCCTTTGTTGCCAGTTTTCTAACATGGTGTCTGAGTCTATTTTACATGAAGTAATGATTCACCAACTGAGTATCCCATCTACAGTTGGGTTTATGTAATCCTCATCGTGTGGAGTTGTTCTGTACAACTGGCCAATTTCGTCTAAGTCTAGAAAAGTCAGTTCTACAAACCTCTCCCCTTATGATGGGTCTAATGGTGCAATGACCCTGTTGTCGCCCTAATGCACACTTGCAAACGTGAGCTAAGTCCTACTCACTTAGTGTTCCCTCGGAGACACAATGTCTAAGTTCCTGCCCACACTGTCACCTTGACAGGAACTTCTTCCGTCTAGGCTTACTCCTAGAGAAGCCAAGGGGGGTTGTCCCTAAGTTACTAAGTTAATTTTATTTAAAATGTTCTAGGAGTTAGTTTCAATTGATTATAGGCCAAGGGGAAAACTAGCCTATATGACAAGCAGCAATGCAGATGCAAGTCTAGATCTAAATGTACAATCAGCCCTTTCCCTAAGTCAACTAAGGACTAGTGCCTTAGGTTGGGCAATGGGGTCAACTATATGTAAGGGTGGTTCGTTACATTAAGTATTACAATCAAATCAAAACAGACTACCCAATCCCCACAATAAGAATTACTTACAAGATTATACAAGATTACAACAAGTATGAGATATAAAGATATACAATAAACACAAGATATACAAGATATGGAAGAAGTCACACCCTAGGGCCAAGCATGCCCCAAGTGGCACTTACTCCACTTGGACCGCCTTCACTGGCTACTAACCATGAAAAGAACCCAAGTATTAGATAAGTGATGCCTCCCCAAGTGGGATACTCAGTCACTTACCAATCCACACCACAACAATGATTGATCAGCAAGATATTCAAAAGACAACCAGATAATCACAACACCACAGAGATGGAACAATTAGTTGCAAGTAAAAGATATACAAATAAGATGATCACAATATGTTATCCTATCAATACATCTACTTCCCAGCATACACAAGTGTGATCTATGCAACTAGTGTTCTTCTTAAAAGTTTTATATCCCACCCCCTAACTATGTGTGTGTCTCAACTCCCTTATTCTGCCAAATAACTGCCCGGTGCTCAAGATACTGGGCTTTTACCCCCAGC
>JASDQU010290691.1:0-14438 GCA_032191745.1 Picea mariana | reverse complement strand
AGCGTGGTCCTAACACTCCGGATGAGCCACAGGTGAGTGTTGGGGGCCTATTGGCTCTTGGTTATGCAAGGAAGCAAAGAACAGGGAAGAAAAGGGAAAAAACAAACTCTACGGAAGACACATTGACTGATACTGGGTCAGAGTGAGCAAAAGAGAAGAAAAGATGGAGCGAAGCCTGAGAAATAAATCTGTTGGAGGTGGGGATCAGGGATGACAGATAAGCAAGGAAGAAGGATCATGGACGATTTAGAGAGAGGAAAAATCCACCACTAGATTCTTTGGAGCACTATGCGAGAAGAAAGGAAAGACAGGATGGCGAAGCCCTAAAAACATGGGTCAGGTTGACCTAGGGTTTTTGACACCTAGGGTTTTGGTATCTAGTTTTTTGAACACTTAGATTTCGGCCTAAGGATGTTGGTGAATGATTGTAAACTATAAATAGAGGTCTAAATGGCCTAGGTTGGGTTGGTAATTTTGGGTTGATGTGTTGTTATTGTTACTGTTGGTACTGAGTTGGTCGACAGAAGAGTATTGTGTGAGAGAGAAATGTTGAGTACAAGAGCCTTCTAGGTTATAATATCTTCAGTTGGGTGCGAAGATCAACCCTGTAGCTGGGTGAGCAAGGAGGGGAGAGAATCATAGAAGAAGAAAGGAAATCTGCTAGCTAAGAGCGTAGACAAGAACTGTATGTTTTACCTCAATATAATATAGCACATTTCTATGGACACAACCCTAGAGAGAGGGTGAACCACTTATATTTTGTGTTTTTTATGATTGGTATTTTTTATTTGTCCTTCATATGCTATTATTTCATTGCTAAGGTAGATCTGATAAATGCATGGAGTAGATCAAGCTGATAAGTGATATATGAATGCTGTGTTGTTCCTATGTTAGATCCACTTGATATTCCCCTTGGTTGTAGACATATTTGTCCTGCAACCCCCTCATAACTTCTTTGGGTGAGACTGCATCTCTTCATAAGTGTTGTCGAAAGGGCCAGTAGTTAGGGCTTGTTTGTGCGCTTTTAGAGCTGAACCCTGGGTCTGCCACTGTGCCAACAGTGCTCAATAAGTGAGACAAACAAGGCCACACCCTATATCCATAGGTCAATCCAGGGAAATAAGTACTCCACAGGGAGGACACCAAGTGCCGTGAGACCATCCCCAATCTAGCACCCCCCGCTTCTTCCTTAAATTGTTTTTTTGTTGGAAAAGTTGAGACAATAGTTGGTGACCTATTAAGCTAGATAAACTTTAGGCTTTAAAATTAAATTGAGATTAAGTGAATTAAGTTGAGATTAGATTAATTGTAAGTGATTACAATGTAGTTCTTTAAAGAAAGTGTGCTTGTAAAAGGAAAGTACTTGAAATATTAAGACTTAAAAAAGTAAAGTACTTAAATGGAAATTGCAAGGAAACTTAAAATGCTTGAAACAAGATATTACAAGATTATACAATGCTTAAAGAAAGTAAATTGAAAGAAATAAAATAAAGTACTCTAAATATTATTAATTTAAGAGCAAAACACTTAAATGGAAATGACTTGCAATGAAAACAAATGAGCACGCAAAGTAAAGTAAATTTGCTATGCCTCTATGGGCCTAAGCTAACATTAGGTTGTTATTTCTAGATCTAGATTATTTTTTAGACACTAATCACACATAAGGAAGTAAAAACCAAATTCTAACCTATACTTATGATATTGGGGGTTGGCTTAGCCAAGCGCTCACCAAGGTGTAGGCAAAAAGAAAGAAAAAACATAAATGTATTTCAAGAGAAGAATGCAAGCCCTTTAAGCTTGCTTAATATGTGAGAAAGGGAAGAGAAGAAGAGGGTTTTTGTTACCCAATTTTGGGAGGATGATATTTGACTTGTAGATGCCCCAAATAAGCTATAATCACTCCCAAATGTCACCAACCTGCAAAAAATCAACAAGCAAAAGCTTGCTGGAAATGCTGCAAAAAGTGACAAAAACTTATGAAAATTTATGTTTTAAAAACCAGAAATTTTCTATGCAAATTTCAACAAGTAAAATATATTTAAAAACTCTATCCAAGTATGTTATAATTCCCAAATAAATCTATAAAAGAACATAAATAAGAAACATAAATTTTTAGAGGGTTTAAGTGGGTAAAAAGAGAGATTTCCAGATCCAAAATCTTCTATTAAAACCCTAGGCAACCTTGCCAATGTTCAATGCTAAGCTACAATAAAAAATAGGAAGTAAGTATATCTAGATATTAAATCAAAATACTTTGAAATAACTACCAAGAATATCACTAGATCTATGAAAATACTTCCACAAACCTAAACAAGAAAAATACTTTGCTTAATATTTCTACCATAGATCTTCAAAGCTAAGCATGGAAAAGAGAAATACACAAGAAAAAGATAAGCTCATATGTAGCAAGATGGCACCAAGAAGACTCTAAACACCATGGATACTCCAAAGATTTCCTTTATTCAATAGAAAGCTTGTGCAAATACTTGACACAAGCTTGAGAGAAGAACAAGAGCAAGAGCAAGAGAAAGAGAGAGAATAGTGGGAGAAGAGAGATTTTGGCATAGTAACAATACCAAGAGCATATGTGTGAAATGAGGGAGGAGAGGCTCATATTTATACTTGGGATCCAATAGTGACCCCTCTTGGATGAGTTACAAGTGTCACACATTCAAGATAAAAAGACAAAGTCAAGGAAGAGTCACTCTTAGGGTTTTGGTAAATTAGGGTTTTGGTAATGAGTTGGCATGAGTTGGAAGGATTTTTCAGGTCAAATTATGAGTTGTGGGGTCCAAGGAGGCACACCAAGTGATGGAATAAGTCTCTCGTTATTTTTTTTTACTTTTTGGAGACTTTCTAGAAGGGAGGCACACCTCTCTAGGGAAAATGACGTTTTTTCTTAATGTCTAGGTGAGGGGGTGATGTGAGGGTTGGAAAATGTTAGGAATGGGTTAGGAAAATGTTTGGGTAAGTTATTCCACTCTTTATCTAACCAAATTGCTAATTTTACAATTATTTGACAAGTTTGACTTTGTTAATTCCAACAATTAAATTGTTGTCTTAGACTAACTTAGACTCCTCATGGACAAACACCTAGCAAAACTTGTCCAATTGAGCTGGAAATTTATCCAAGGGTGTAGGGGGTCTCATTCCATTTATTTTCAGCACAAATACCCCTATCAAAATCCAAAGGATCCATTTTTTACAATTTTGATCAAAAATTAATTAAAATTACCATTAAATGGATAATTTAAAAAAACAAAAAAAAACTACTTTATACTCGACGAAATTCCGCAAGACTCTAGAATATGTCTAGCATGGTCATTTAAAATACTACTAGACAATAGATACCATAGTTATTGACCATTAGAGCACCTTTCACCACTTTGGAGAATTATTGTGGGAGTGAAAAACTCAAGGGAAAGTAATAAGGTTGGTTAGGCCGAATTAATAACCTGAGGAAAAAAAAAACTCGATGAAAGGAACTCCTCAAATGATGAAGTCCTAGGAAACTGACCTAAACTATGATCCATGAAGACCCATTACATTATTATCCCATGTAGGGGAGAGGAAATTTCAATTACAAAAACATGTGTTGAAGCCAAAATGTCCTTGTAGAACTAGAAATTCTTCAAAGTAGTAGCACCATCAAATACATATCATCATGGAACATGGAGTTGATCCCCTAGTTGAAATAGGTGGTCAACAAAGTCCAAGTGTAAATGATTTCACCCCACCACCAAGCCCTCACCCCAATATCATGACGTCGTGCTCAGAAGTGGGACATTTTTCCCCTTCTGGGAAAATCGTTTGGCAAGCAATGGGTGGGATAGGTCTTCCAAGTCATCATCAAGGCCATCCAAGTCATATCTCTCTCATATGGCATGTAGGAACCTGACATCCAACCTGTGGGCTTGTAGCCCCATGGAATCCCAAGATAGGCTTGTTCTCCCAAATATTTCCACCAACTTGGTCCTACAAAGACAAATGAACACGCTCTCCAAGGATCTCAAGTCATAATGATGCAGGAGCATCGCCTTCAAAGTCAAAAACGCATGCGTGGAGGTAGACGAATGCCATATCAACAATGACAGAGTTTCAAATCAAGCATTTAACTCAGAATTTAATAGGTTGTTGATATATTTTTGTAGACAACATTTTAAAATGTAACTTGTTTGTAAATTCTTGAAGGATTGTAAGAAATTGCAGATATGGAGTGTCAACTCTATTTGGAAATAATTGGTAGTTATTGTAATAGTACATATTAGGTAATAGATTTGAATTTGAAATGATAGATTTCAGAACAGGAAAAGAGAGATCGTGGAATGGTCCTTAGATAGTTTTTCAGTATTGTGTTGTAACATATAGAACATATAGACATAATAGAGAGATTAGTAGAGAAGAGTAGAGTAGCAGAAACACTATGTATTTTGTTTTTCATGAATGAATAGAGAAGACATAAATTGTCCCAAATCCTTGGACTATTTTTATTTCATGTGTGATTAGATGAATTTTATTCTATGTGTATGATTTGTTATTGTTCATTTCATGTATGAGTGTTCGAGAGATTAACTGTATGAGTTTGTGACGAAGCTAGTTGAGTTTCAATCATTTCTCGTCTGATACTTGTATGCAAGGTGTGCACCTCGAACGCAAGGAGTGCGTCAACTGAGTCTCGGATTGAATCAAATAATTTCAGAGAGAATAAAAGAAACTCAGACCAGGTAAAAGGTGTGCACAATGTCAAGAAGCCAACAAGCTTTGAAGAACCAACCCAGAAGAACACCAGGTGGGCTAGAAGCATTTTATTTTCAAGAAAATACTTCAAATTGAGTTATTCAAAATCATGAGAATGCAATGTGTGCATGGGATATCAAAATCATTTTTAAGGATAGAATCTCAGAAGGGATAACACTTTTCACGAGTGTTGACGAAATCCCAGAGGTGGATTCATCAGGAGAACAAAGGTTGGGAACCTTTGAAAACAAATAAATCTTCCAGGCGGAGAGATATCAGGAGCTCAGGAGGAGGAGTGACAGTTACCGTCTGATTGGTTATGGAGAAGAACCTGGACCATTAGATATACGTCTAGGCAGAGGAGGAATGAGCATAGGGAAATTAGATCTCATCCATTAGATCTGAACGCATGGACTGAAAACCGTTGGATCCAAAATAACGTGCATGAGTTTTAACTCTTTGGAGTTGCACATGAGAGAGGGTTTTGCAAAGTCATGAAAAATCAACATCATCCAAACCATCCATCAGAAGGGACGCGTGGTGAACAATCAACATTTCCCTGACTCATGACTCAAAGAAGTCAAAGGGTAAATTAGTGAAGCTTGCGAAATGCAAAATCACGAGAATATCCTAGCCGCTGATTGAGGAGAGATATGGACCATTAATTGTCCAAGAAGAATTTTGACATTTTGGGGATCGGGAGAATGGAGGTGAAGAGTCTTTCGATTCTGTGATATGTGAAATCCCGATGAGATCTAGATCATTAAATCCATAGGAGCGTGGGCCGTTAGATATCGTGATCTCATAAAGAGTCAAGTTTGAGACTTGAAACTCCTGAATCACAGAGATCCAAAGAGCCACGATTTATTAATCTGGGAGGAGACACTTGTCAACATATCTCGTACTCTGGGGAAAAGCTAAATTGGATTTCCAGTTTGAGAATTGAGATCGTCGGAGTGCAAAGACCCGAAGTCCCGGAATAATATCTAGGCCGTTGGATTCAGAGTAGACGTGGTGCAAATTTGTTAACTCCAAGTAAAATACTGAGGTAACCCTCAATCATTGTATCAAGAGGGACATGCATCAGTGAATATTAGAATCTGGGTGAAAGTCACGGAGAAAGAGGGGTTTGAGATTTGAAATCTTAGAAGTCCAAAGCCTTGGAAGAAATCTGGACCGTTGATCGAAAAGGAGCTATTGGACCATTGATCTAGGATGAAAGGTCAAACACCTAGGTGAAGGCAGGGTTGTTGGTTGGAAGGATAGGTGTATGAAGATCACTATCTCTAGAAGAGTGAGGTATGAAAGGAGGTTGAGTTAGAGATTTCAAAATCCCAGAGTCTGAAACTGCGAAGAGAGCCTCGACCGTTGATTCAGAGAGAGTTGATTGGGTTCGTAGATAAGAAGGGTGCATATCTGAATGTCGATTTGGAAGTTATCGTCAATATCATAAGATTGATGATCTCATGTCATTGGGAGGCTAGAAGTGTTGAGGAGGTTAAGGAATCAAAGGCAGACCACAATTTGAACCGTGGTTTCACCAAGGGTACACGTGGAGTTCGTAGGAGCATTGCGGGACAAAAAGTGGGTTAACTCCAGACCGCTTATGACCATGGCCGCAATCACGTGGTCATATCCCCAAGTCATATCAAGTGAGGGATTATCTAAAAGGGAGCTAACACTGACATTCTGAGTTTTCACACAGAGTGAAAGGGGAAGGTCACGGGTTGTTGTCAGACATGTACCAAGAAGCCGAGGGGGACTGTGTTTTAGATACAGAGGGGGACCTTTAAGGTTCCAGAGATACTTTTGACTCGAGAATTAGAGATCCAAGATTAGGAGGTTGCGCAACCCTATGAGGGAGTAGGGGGGCTGCATCAAGTGGTATCAGAGCTGAAATTAAATTTGTTTGAAGATAACACACAAAAGGAGAAAGGAGGAAAGTTAGTATCATTTGTGGTATCGAAGAAATTTCCAATTCCTATTTGTAGGTAACGCAATGAAAGTCATGCCACCCAGACGACACAGAGAAAATGCAGAAATGGAAGAATAAATGAGGCAACTTTGAATGAGGTTGGATGCCATGGAAACAACACAAAGAAGAGCACCAGACACCGGTGATGTCAGTGAATCTGAGGGTGAAGCACATGATGTAGAGGATGCTGCACAAGATTGCTTGATAAAAGACGTTTCAAAGATAGGAGCTAGAGCAAGGATAGAGGTACCTATGTATGAAGGCAATTTAGAAGTTGAAGAACTATTAGATTGGGTACATGCTATGGACAAATACTTCGATTACGAAGATATCGAAGAAGACAAGATGGTGAAGCATGCAGTGACAAGACTAAAAGGTCGTGTAGCATTATGGTGGAATGAACTGCAAGCCGAATGCAGGAGAAATCGTAAGTAGAAAATTAAAAACTGGGATAGGATGGTAGCTAAGTTGAAATCCAAATTTATCCTGAAGGATTACCAAATCAATCTTTACAGAAGATTGCAGAACCTGAAAAAGAGGGGTTTATCATTGAAAGAGTACACTAAAGAATTTTACCGACTGAACATTAGGGTTGGATAGAAAGAGAATGAGTATGGGAAGATAGCTAGATACATCAATGGGATGAGATATGACATCCAAGAGGAGATAAACATGATTCCTTTCAGTAAAGTCGAGGATGCTTATCAAGCATCCTTGAAAGATGAAGAAAAATTGGCCAAGAAGCAAAGCCAATGAAGCAGAGGAGAAAATTCAAGAAGAGGCAAGGGAACCAGCAGAGAGAAGTTCTAGAAGTTGAATATTGAAGCTGACAAACAACATAGTTACCATGAGAAGGGTGGAAGTTATAAATAAGGACAACATGGAGGAAGAAGTTCTTTTTCAAGAGTTAGAGGAAGAGGAAGAGCCAGAGGAGGCGTGGTTAAATGATTTACCTATAGAAAAGAAGGACATAAATATTGGGAATGTCCTGACAGAAAGAGGGAAGGCAGAGAAGCACATATTGCTGAAGCACAAAATCATGTGGAAGTAGAAGCAGAAGAAGGAGTAAGAAACCTCATGATGAGGAAGATCCTTCTTAAACCAGAAAAGGAGCCAGAGGAACCAGTTCAATGAACAAGCCTATTCAGAACTTCTTTCAAGTCGAAAGACAGTGTTTGCAAGGTGATCATAGACAGTCAGAGCATTGACAATATAGTATCCACAAAGATGGCGGAGAAGCTAGAGCTAAAGAAAACTGCACATCCAAATCCATACAAGGTATTGTGGTTGTAGAAAGGACATCAAGTCATGGTAAGTAGACAATGTCAAGTTGAATTTAAAATAGGAGGTTACAAAGATGAAATATTGTGTGATGTAATTCCTATGGATATTTCTCATATTTTATTGGGGAGGCCATGGCAGTATGACTAGAAGGCTATTCATGATGGAAGGAAGAATACCTATACCATAGATAACAATGGTAGAACACATATGTTGTTACCCATATAAAAAAAGAGCAAAAGACATAAGCTAGTTCAAACATACTTCTCATGAGTGGGAAGGAGCTCTTGAATGAAGTCAAGAAGGAGAAAGAAATGCAATTTGTTGTAGTGAGGAAGCCTAGAGTTATCCTTATGAATACTTCTATAGAATAATTACCTGTAGAAATTCAAGAACTGTTAGAAAACTTTGTTGATATAGTCATGGATGAATTACCACACTCATTTCCACCCATTAGGAGCATAAGCCATCATATTGACCTTATTCCAGAAGCTAGTTTACCAAACAAAGAAGCTTATAGGTTGACACCTAGAGAGAATGAGGAGGTCAAGAATCAATTCCAAGAGTTCTTGGATAAAGGTTTAGTCAGGGAAAGCCTAAGTCCATGTGAAATACCATCTATATTAAGTCCAAAGAAGGATGGAGGATGGAGAATGTGTATGGATTCCTGAGCCATCAACACAATAACCATTAGATACAGATTCCCTTTACCAAGGATGGATGATTTGATGGATTGTTTGAGTGGAGCAAGCTACTTTTCCAAGATAGAATTGAAGAGTGGATATCACCAAATAAGGATGAGAGAGGGAGATGAATGGAAAACAACATTCAAGACAAACGAAGGATTGTTTGAATGGTTGGTCATGCCATTTGGATTGACAATTGACCAAGAACATTTATGAGGTTAATGAATGAAGTGTTGAAAGACTTCATAGGCAAATTTGTCGTAGTATATCTGAATGACATACTAATATTCAACAAGATCAAGGAATAACACTTAAGACATTTAACCTTAGTGATGGAAAGGTTGCAGCAAGAAAAATTGCTGATAAATCTGAAGAAGAGTTATTTTATGAAGAAGTAGCTCATATATTTGGGTTTCGTAATATCTTCAAATGAATTGAAGATGGACCCATAAAAAGTGAGAGCAATCAGAGAATGGTCATCGCCGAGAAACATATTTGAAGTAAGAATTTTTCATGGGTTAGCAAGCTTTTATAGGAAATTTATTTGAAATTTCAGTGGAATATGTGCACCCATGCTGGACACTGTGAAGAAGAAGCACAAGTCCTTCAGTTGGATAGAGGAAGCTCAAAAAAGTTTCAAAGTGTTGAAAGAAAATATCATAGAGAAGCCAATTCTGGTCTTACCAGATTTTGGAAAAACATTTCAGGCGAGATGTGACACAAGTGGATTATCTATTGGAGTAGTCTTGAGTCAGGACAATAGGCCATTTGCTTATTTCAGTGAGAATTTGAATGACCCTAGGCAAAAGTATTCCATGTATGACAAGGAATTTAATATAGTGATTCAAGATTTGAAAAAATGGAAACATTATCTAATCCTTAAGGAATTTTTCTTGTACAGTGATAATCATGCTTTGCAGTTTATTACTAGGCAATAAAAGTTGAATTAGAAACATTCAAAATGGGTAGAATTTATGCAGAAATTTACTTTTGTTATTAAACACATTGCTGGAAATGTTAACAAAGTCACATATGCTTTGAGAAGGAGGAGTTTGATTGTACATGATTTCCAAATGGAGACCTTGGGGTTCGAACACCTCAAGGAGATGTATAAAGAAGATGCAAATTTTAAAGAAGATTATGAGGCATGCAATAATCCTTTGTTGGGAGACAAAATCCCATGGACTAAATATTTGATCCAGGATGGATTACTTTTCAAGGGAAGCCAATTATGCATTCTGAAATGATCAATGAGAGACAATCTACCGAAAGAGAAACACAATGGAGTTTTAGTTGGACATTTTTGTCATGATAAGACATTTGCACAACCAAGAAATTCATATTATTGGCCGAGTATGAGAGCATAAGTGAAATTTTTTGTGAACAAATGTAGAATTTGTCAATATGCAGAAGGAAGGAAACAAAAAATAGGTTTGTATCATCCATTACCAATTCCAGAAAGGCCGTGGGATGCAATCAATAAGGATTTTGTTTTGGGATTGCCTAAAACTCAAAAAGGGAGCGATTCCATATTTTTTGTGGTGTACAGATTCTCGAAAATGGCACATTTCATACCATGCCATAAGACAAGTGATGCCACACACATCACAATTTTTTTTCCAGAGAAGTAGTAATATTACATGGATTGTCGAGGAGAATTATTTCCAACAAGGACACCAAATTTGTAGGAAACTTTTGGAGGACTCTATGGAAGAGATTGGGGATGAACTTATCCTTCATTTCAACATATCACCCTCAAATAGATGGACAGACTGAAGTAGTAAAAATAAGTCTCAGAAACTTATTGATAATTTTAGTCACTGAGCAAGGTCGACAATGAGATCAAATTTTGGCACAAGAATAATTTGCATTCAATAATTTAGTGAAAAGGAGGCAAGTAAAAAGTCCATTTGAAATTGTGTATGGTTTACAACCAAGAGGGGTTACAGAGTTGAGAGATTTAAATCAAGATGAGTTCAGAAGTGTTGGAGTAGAGTATTTTGCAACAAAAATGCAGAAACTCCATGACAAAGTCATAGAGCAGCTACATGACAACAAGCAGAAATACAAGAGCAAAATTGATCAAAAGAGAAGAGAAGTTCAATTTGAAGTTGGAGATGAAGTTTTATCTCATTTGATAAAAGAGAGGTTTCCAGGGGGAAAACATAACAAATTGAATATGAAAAAAAAAGGACCATGCAAGATTCTTAGAAAAATTGTAGCCAATGCTTATGAGATTGAGTTGCCAGACAATGTTGGGATATCATTGATATTAAATATTGTAGACTTGTATCCTTATAGGAGAGATGAAGCAGGATAATCAAATGATCATAAAGAAATTCAGTGGGAAGATAAATTTCCCACAGCAGAAAAACCTCAAATGGAGAAAATTATTGAACAAAGGGAGGGAAAGAAAACCAGGAGAAAGACATATTCTGAATATTTGGTAAAGTGGAAAGGTCATCCAATGGAAGATGCAAGTTGGGTCACAAAACCTGATATTTTGAAGAATGGAAAGACAATGAAGGAGCTCATGGACAAAAGTCCATGAAAATTTTTAACCAGAGGAGTACGATGTAGGAGCATCGCCTTCAAAGTCAACAATGCACGTGTGGAGGTAGACGAATGACATCTCAACAATGACATAGTTTCAAATCAAGCATTTAATTCAGAATTTAATAGGTTGTTGAGATATTTTTGTTGACAACATTTTAAAATGTAACTTGTTTGTAAAGTCTTGAAGGACTGTAAGAAATTGCAGATATGGAGTGTCGACTCTATCTGGCAATAACTAGTAGTTATTATAATAGGACAGAGTAGGTAATAGCTCTGAATTTGAAATGATATATTTTAGAACAGGAAAAGAGAGCTCATGGAGAAATCCTTAGATAGTTTTCCAGTATTGTATTGTAACATATAGAACATATAAACATAATAGAGAGATCAATAGAGAAAACTAGAGTAGCAGAAACATTATATATTTTGTTTTTCATGAATGAATATAGGAGACATAAATTGTCCCAAATCCTTGGACTGTGTTCATTTCATGTGTGATTGAATGAATGTTATTCTATGTGTATGATTTTTTATAGTTCATTTCATGTATGAGTGTTCAAGAGATTAACTATATGAGTTTATGATGAAGCTAGTTGAGTTTCAATCATTTCTCTTCTGATACTTGTATGCAAGGTGTGCACCTCGAACACAAGGAGTGCGTCGACCGAGTCTTATATTGACTCAGAGAAGTTCAAAGAGAATCAGGGAAACTCATACCGGGTGCAAGGTGTGCACAACATCAAGAAGCCAACAAGCTTTGAAGGACCAACACAGAAGAACACCGGGTGGGAGAGAAGCATTTTATTTTCAAGAAAATCCTTCGAACCGAGTTATTAGAAATCCTACGAATGCAAGGTGTGCATGGGAGATCGAAATCATTTTTAAGGATAAAATATCAGAAGGGATAACACTTTTCACGATTTTTGACGAAATCCCAGAGGCGGATTTCTCGGGAGAAAAAGGTTGAGAACCTTTGAAAATAGATAAATCTTCCAGGCGGAGAGATATCAAGAGTTCAGGAGGAGGAGCGACAATAACCATCTGATTGGTTGTGGAGAAGAACCTGCACCGTTATATCTATGTCTAGGGAGAGGAGGGATGAGCACAGGGAAATCAGATCTCAACCATCATATCTAAATGAATGGATTGACATCCATTGGATCCAAAGGAACGTGCATGATTTTTAACTCTTTGGAGTTGCACAGGAGAGAGGGTTTTGCAAAGTAGTGAAATATTAACTTCATCAGAACTGTCCATCAGAAGGGACATGTGGCAACCGATCAACATTTCACTGACCCGTGACTCAAAGAAGTCAAAGGGTAAATTCGTGAAGCTCACGAAAGAGAAATCACGAGAAGATCCCAGCCGTTGATTGAGGAGAGATCTGGATCGTTAATTGTCCAAGGATAATTTTGACATTTCGGGGCCTAGGAGAACGGAGGTGAAGAGTCTTTCGACTCTGTGATACATGAAATCCCAATACACAAAATCTTGACGAGATCTGGACCGTTAGATCCAGAGGAACATGGGTCGTCAGATATCGTGAGCTCATAAAGAGTCAAGTTTGGGACCTGAAACTACCGAAGCGCAGAGATCCGAAGAGCCGTGAGTCATTGATATAGGAGGAGACACTTGTCAATAGATCTCGTACTCTGGGGAAAATCCAAAGTGGATTTCTAGTTTGAGAATTGAGATCGTTGGAGTGCGAAGACTTGAAGTCCCAGAATAAGATCTGGACCGTTGGATTCAGAGTAGACGTGGCACAAATATGTTAACTTCAGGTAAAATCTCAAAGTAACCCTCGATCGTTGGATTAGGAGGCACACATGTTAGTGAATCTTAGACTCTGGGTGAAATTCATTGAGAAAGAGGGGTTTGAGATTTGAAATCTCAGAAGTCCAAAGCCCTGAAATAAATCTTGACCGTCAATCGAGAAGGAGCCATTGGACCATTGATATAGGATGAAAGGTCAAACACCCAGGTGAAGGCAGGGACATTGGTCAGAAGCATAGGTGTCCGAAGATCACTAACTCCAGAATAGTGAGTTAAGAAAGGAAGATGATTTTGAGATTTCAAACTCCCAAAGTTCAAAACTAAGAAGAGAACCTCGACCGTTGTTTCAGAGAGAGTTGATTTGGTCCGTAGATAAGAAGGGCGTAGATATGAACGTTGATTTGGACGTTATCATTGATATTCTAAGATTGACAATCCCGTTTCATTACGGGTCCAGAAGTTGTGAGGAGGTTAAGGAATCGAAGGTGGGCTGTAATTTGAACCATGGTTTTGCTAAGGGGACGCGTGGAGGTCGTAGGAGCATTGCAGACCCAAAAGTGGGTTAACTCTAGACCGCTTATGACCGTGGCCTCAATCAAATGGTCATATCCCTAGGTCATATCAGGTGAGGGCTTATCCGAAAGGGAGCTAATGCCAAAATTTTGAATTTTTGCACAGAGAGAAAGGGAAAGGTCGCAGGTTGCTGTAAGACTTGCACCAAGAAGCCGAGGGGGCCTATGCTTTAGATACAGAGGGGGACCTTTAAGGTTCCAGAGAGTCTTTTGACTCAAGAATCAGAGATCTAAGACCGAGAGTTCACACATCCCTACAAGGGAGTAGGGGGGATGCATCACATAACATCATAATAAGTGGATCCAATCAATAAATAATCCATCTAAGCATGTGCATCAAATATTACTATATCAAAAAATTAACATCTCAAAGACACTATGCGATTTGTCAAGATTTAAGTATGGGAGGTTTGATGAGGTGTCTTATTTTGTGGATCTTTCCCTAGGTCAAGGAGAGCCTCCAAGAGGTCCCTCTCTAAGCCATGTAGAGAGTGTCAAGTGGATGGGGTCAAGAATCAATGGGCATAGGTCTCATGAAATACTAGGGGTTATAATGTCTCATTCATGGGTTCCTTTGTAGAGGGTGTGGGATAACTTCGTCCGCAATGCACTTTTTCCAAACCCATTATTTTCCATTTATCTTTATTTCTTTCATATTTTATTTCATAAGAGCATAAGGAGAGATTGAAGGTCACTGCCTTGGTGTGGTGACCAGTTGGTGGCAATGTCACCCACAAATACCTAATGGAAATGAGAAGGTTGGCTTGTGATGAGATCCCCTTTCTCTCAACCATGCAATTGCGAGTCACTGCCCTTGTTTGGTGACCAGATAATGACTGTTAGGATATTTAGACACTT
>JASDQU010290690.1:0-11399 GCA_032191745.1 Picea mariana | reverse complement strand
CTTGCCTCATCTATGATTTTCACATTCAACAACTACAATTACCTTCAAATATGGTTGAATATGCCTTCAAGGTATTTCACTACTACCCCAAGATCTTCCAAGGGGATACCCAACATGATGGCTTCCTTCTAGAATTCAAACATGTATTCTTGTACACTATTTCCTTATTCTTTCAAAAGGTATTTCCACTTCACGAGTTGTTTCTCTTCATAGCCTATGGGATAAAAGTTTTGATTTCAATAATTCCTTGAAATTATGTCATTCTGTAACCATAGGATTATTGTCTAGCCTCAAGGTATCTACATAACTCTCCCACCACAATAGAACATATTTAGACATATTCAACCAAGCAAAAGAAATCCTTTGTGTTTATTTTTATGTGATAAAGTTTGAAATAGAAATCTAGTTGTTTCATCCAACTATTGATTTTATCAACATTAACTTGACCATCATATGTTGGTATGCCAAGTTTAGCTTCAACCTTGAATGGAGGATTGGAAGATCAAGTAGGACAGTTAGTATTACCTGAATCTTTAGACCATTCACACTTGGGTTGTTTCATAATTTCTCTTCTCTACTTATCCCTTGGTACATCACTCTCTCCATCCCTCGTTATCCTTAGCCATGTTACCATATGTCCTAGTACAACAATGCTTTGCTCCAATCGAGTAACCTAACTTTGGGTCTTGCTTGGGTTGTTCCTCATTAGAAGTTCATGTAATTTGTACTTGTATATTTCATCCAAGGCCTTGTAGCAATGGATCCCCAATATTATAGTATCCAATGTGAGTGTTTACCATATAGCTTGTTCACTAAGGGTTTTGAAATTGGGCTATGATAAAAATATGATCCATAATTGCTCAACCTACAACCAAGTCAAATCACTAGCATGAACCTTATTAATTTTGTGAAATTAAATTGTTTTTTTCTTTCATTGTTATTTCATTATGTATTAATTACTATTTATATAATACTTGTAGAGTGTAACTAAAAGCATAAAATAGTGTGAAATAAATCAATTATAAACATAGTAATAACACAAATATTTTATCCTAGAAACCTTTATGGGAAAACCAAATAGAAATTTCCTTTGTTTGGCTCTTTTTTTATGCTCAAGGGTTATTACAAATGGAATATATACAATCTCATAAAATATTTTTAGTATACTTACTCCTTGGATTTTTTTGGCATATGATCATTGGCTCTAAGATAATCCTTGTTCCCATGGATAGGTTCATACAATCCTCTTTTTCCTTAGGTTTCACAGTCTTGGATTTTCTCTATCTACTTATGTGCCTTTAATGTCTCAATATTTCATCTTCCAACTAGAGAAGTTCAACCTCTACTCATTTTCCAATGTTCAAGAAATTCTCATTTAGGTCCCCCTCTTTTAGTTGTGACCAATTTGCCTCTTTATTACCTCCTCCAACAATTCATTCTCCCCTAAGAAGGTCAAGAGACCCCCACAAACTTGTGCATCTGAATCCCTAGTTGTTTTCCAAGAGTTAGTTACAGATTCTTAAGTTGTTTCTAATTCAAAATACTTTGACTTTTTTTGGACTAGCACATGGCATCTCATGTTTGGTTATAGATTCCATGTGTTGAAAATGATCTAAATCGGATCCTACTTAAAATTTATTTTGTAAAACTTTGTAATAAGCATTTAATTATTTTTGAAAAGATGAGTGAATAGTCCAAAAATACTTGGAAGATGAAAATGAACCATTGCGATGGTTTCCTTTCAAAGGCATCCCATTATGAAGGTTGTGGAGAAGAAGGGCACTCAAAGAAGAGGATATATGAGGAGGAAAGGAAGAAGGTAAATTTCAAATATGAGAGCTCAAAGAAGTAGTTTGCTTGGTGATTGGAGGAGAAGAAGACATTGATTATGTCCAATGATGAGTGAAGATTGTTGTTGAGCCATGGCCATTTGAAAATTTATTTCCAATGAGTAAAAATACACTAAATTTGTGTATATCTCACCATTTGGTAATCTATTTCATGCTTAATAAAAATCCCCAATAAATTTGTTTTTTTTCCATTTGGATTTCCAAGGTAAAATCGGATGTGTTAATGGTTGGTGCTTAATTTTTCTCTAGTTATTGAAAGTGAAATCCATAACATAAATTACATTGATTATAATCTGGTTTTTCATCTTGTTTGGGAATCAAGGCACTCAAATATGCTTGTAGAGGCTTGGAAGAGGGAAACAAAGGGATGATTCTACCACACAAATATACTCCAACACTTGGGGTACCAAGCAATCAAGCTGGAAAGTATCATCACAAACTGAAGAGGTATCCCAATGCATCTCCAATTTTTTTGTGCCGCAAGAAGAATGGTCACAAGGATAGAAATTGTTGGCACTCTAGAAGGCCAAGTAGATCATGCAAGAACTATTGCAAATATTATAGATTAATTGGAAATTGGAATGCAAAATGTTGATGGCTTCATCCAGAACTACATCCCAATAACCAAACAACCAAGAAGAAATATCAAAGAGTCAATTTCAAGGTGAAAGAGGAGATACTTTCACCTAAAACACGAGGAGAAATGGTTGGCCAACAACATATTGCAATAGAGAATGTAATATCTACCCATGATATGGAAAATAGTTTCATGCCAAAGGTATCCCATTAAATATTAAGGTTGGGAATTCAAGGAAGGAGAGAGATTGAGAGGAAACAAAGAAGTAGGGTAGTGCAGAGCATGAGGGACTTGAAAGAAAAAGCATGTTTGAATATTAGAGGCTATATCTGAGATAAATCCATTTGCAAAAATATGCAAGCGAATAAGAATACATCATAATCTTATTTGAGAGTGCATATCTGACTATTGTAACCATTTCCTAAGAAAAATAAAATCTCCACCAAATGTTGGTTTTCCCATTTGGGTTTCAAGGCTAAAAATTATGTATCTATGGAGCATTTAAATCCTTTGTGTTTGACTATTTCTAGGTAAATTTCTCCGTCAATTGCAAGAGACACAATCTGCTCTTGTCTAATTCTACCCTCATGGTGGTGATCAAGGAGTCATGGCATTTGGAAAGTTTTTTTTGTAGCTCATCTGCTTTCTACCTCCAATAGCAACTTTCCTCTTAGATCTTCTTATTGAAGTCTCTTAACTCTTCCAACTTCTCCCTCTTCAAATATTTTCCCATCACGACTACTTCAAGGTCTCTAATGAACCTACTCTAATACCCTATCATTTGTAAATGGTAGGCTTGTGGCCCATCCATCTCGCCAGCATGGATTTTCTATGAAAAAAAATCAAGTGTCTCTATACTTAAACGATTGATTGTCAATGCCAAAATCATGCATCATTGAGGTGGTTTCATAGCCATGAATAAAATGCATTGTTCAACTCTATTTACATTGCTCTATTTTTAGGCTTGGTTTATCAGTTATGGAAAACATAACAATGCCCAATTAGGGTAAACAAGTGCACCTTGTTAATACCAAAATAAATGGCACTCTACTATTCACATGTCAATATGTCAATAAACGAGGCATTCTATGATCGATAAAACCAAGATAAACTTTATTTTATATCCATGCAATATTGTATGTATTCCAAAAATAAAAAAGTTGGCTCTCTAGTTTGTTCAATGCAAAACTAAAATGTCATTCCATTATGCAAAATGCCCAACAACTAATAGAACTTTGTGTTCCCTTTGAGATTGTGTTATCACCACTTGTTCCCCTTATTTGGAGGTCAACCAAGGCATTTATTTGAGCAAATGCATGTATGGTTAAGTGAATTGACAAAATCCCCAAGATAAGAATGTGTTGAACAAGTAAAAGAGAGACTGAACAGTGTTATTGCTCATCGTTTCACCATTGTTGATTCAACATGTTATTGGAAAAGAGTTCCATGTTGGTTGTTGGTGTTCACTGGGATTTTAATTTAAGTTTGAATGTGGGATGCTTATAAATTCTCCCAAGGAAATACACATTGAAGGTGGATCACTTTTGTGGTTTAAATCAATGTCCAAAACACTATAGATTATATCAGCATTGACTCAATCCAAACAATAATGAGAGTGCTCAGTCAAAGGCACAAATCAATTGTTGAAGGTATATGAAACCTTTTTTTTTGCACGGCAGTTAAATCACCTTTATTCCATAGTTAAAATGGTTAACACAATTTCTCAATAAGATGGAATTCAAAATGAATTGAAGAGAACGCCAATACATCTAATCATGTGCCATTGAATAGACTAGGGAAGAGTCAAGAAAATTCTAGGTAGTTCTTATGGTTCACATAGTGCCCAAACAAGATAAAAAACCATAGTAAAATCAAGTTCATTTATGTTATGGAATTCACTTTCAGCAACCAGAGAAAACATTCAAGCACTAGTCATTAACACAATCACACAAGCATTAACATGGCTTCCCTAGAAACCCAAATAGGAAAACTAGATTGATTGGGGATTTTATTAATCAGAAAATTGATTACAAAAGGGTGATCTATATATAGATTTTGTGTATTGTTAATATTTGGTAGGAAATTTTCAAACATTCATGGCTCAACATCAATCTTCAAGACATACTCAATGTATTTTTCTCCTCTGATCATTAAGCATACTACTGCTTTGAGATCTCATCTTTGCTACTTCCCTTTTTAGTTCCTTATCATCTCTCCTCTCCTTTGAAGACCCTTCTTGTTGATAGCCTTCATATTCAATGGGATGCCTTGGAAAGCCAGCCATGTCAAGAAATAAAGCACAAAATAGAACACAAGAACTTGGTAGAAAAGGCCTTAAGCCACATTCTTCACATATCATTATTCATTCAAATGATACAATTTTATAGTACAAGAATGCAACCACCTCATAAACTATATTTTCTCTCACATCAACACCTCATCAAGAGATAAAACAATAAGGAGGAAAATAATATATAATACACACTTATGATAAAAATTGTATCCCATAATGTGAAATACACAAAGGTAGTGTAGGAATTGATGATTGTGTAGGGTGTCACAAGCTAACAATCCCCCCCTCAATCATCAATCCAAACAATAATACTAGCAAGGTAGTAATAACCGGTATCATCTCCATGTATTCGATATGAAACTCTTGATTTGAGCCTTGATGAAGATCTACCTGAAAAATCGCCAAATTTGGATGCTGAAAATTCATAGAATCTAAAAAATCACACTATGTAAACATGTGAACTAGAATGCATGTAATTGTTCACTGATGTGAACTCCAATATATGATGAAAGAGAATCAAGAGAATTGAATTAGCTACAAATCTGATGCATCCTTTAAAATGCTTGACAACCCAATCAAGTGTCAATCTACAATGCAGACAGGTCTAGCTATCCACTGCTAGGTCGAATGACCATCCAGGTGAACAAAATGCCCACAATATTGATCTAAAAAATGACAAAAAAAATTGTTTCAATCAACATCCCAATCAATTTGAATGTCTATGTATGATTCAACTAAACCATGATTCTGCCAAATACCTATTGAGTAGTAAACTAGGTGTCTTGTTGGAACTACTCAAATCTTGAATCAATCATCACGCTAAAATCAAACTCAAACAATCAATGGATGTCACAAAAAATATGACAAGTAGTAGAAACCTCAAAAATGTCGAATTGGTATTTTATCACAAGTGATGAAATCTTTGCAACACTCTTATTGTTGTTGTTGTCACCCATGGTGTTTTGTTTGTCTAAGTCTACCATCTATAGATTGTTGTTACCCAATTGGCATTTTTCTTTTGTTGTCGAAATGTGAAGTCTAACAATCATCATCATTATTCCCCCCTTTGAAAGTTGAAAGGTGAGAAGTCATGGGTTTTCCTGTGGGTTACACTTAACCAAATTATCATTGTCTTATGTGGTTTTGGTTTACCACTAACCATTTTTACTCCATTTGGTGGTTTCTATTTACCACTAACCATTTTCACNTAAGACTGATATAATTGTTTGGATGTTGATAACCATTTCCAAGGATTGATCCACCCATGTTGAATCTTTAATATTGAAATTTTATTTAGTGTGGAGCATCTGTTTAATGAATTATTATGTTTTCCGCAATGATAACAAGGATGGACTGTTATAACCCTAATTTGCACTAGACATGCATACATAGCAGCAGGCCATCTTACTTACTATTTTTGCCAAGCCAATACTGAATAGATCTTCTTAAAAAACAAATTTTTGAATATGTACGCGCCCTGCACCACTACTGCCTGTGTATGTATGCTAGCTGCACCATTACTACTCACGTACATATGCTAGTTGCACCATTACATCCTGCGTATACCCACAAAATTTGCAAAAAATAAAAAGTTGCAAGCGAATACGGGCTTTTGGGTAGTTTCCTAACCAATTGACTACCCATAGCCCGTCACCCAACCAAATAACTATCTTTTTGGCATATAAAATAAGGTGTTGGGTTCCCATTCTAAATAGAAACATGAAAGCAGTGAAACTCTTCCCATTTTCTAATCCCCCCTTGCCCCAAGATTTTGCAGCCACATTATGAGTTTGAGCCAGAATTCCCCATTCTTGCCCTTTTTTCTCATCCATAAACCTATGCCTATTCTCTAGAGAGAAGTGTGAGAGAAGAAGGATACGTGGAAGCAGTTGGAGCTTGGTGAAGACGATCCTAGGACCAGGTTTGAGGAGCAGTCGTCGATCTCGTTTTGTAAGTGACACTATGAGCTTAATATAAAGAAGTACTTTTGTCGTCTCGCCATATGATGTGTTTTATCTCTATGTACGATTTACATTTTGTTTTGACATCTAACCCATTAATCCATATATGTAACACACCCACTATAACGTAGTAAAATTTTCATTTTTCCTCAAGGGACAGAATCCCCAAAGTCCTACGAGGGTCTAGTGCAAGCTAGTTCTTCCCTGTTCACCTCCCTATGATCATGGGTTAGGACCACAGGCCAAACAAACCAGGCACCTTTCACAACTTGCGATCTCGTGAATCGTGAGTCAAAGACCCTCGAATTTTCTTCACAATTCACCGATACCCGAGATCACGAGGAGGGTATAGCTTCCTTCCGTCGGCGTCCTCCACGCATGACCATCGACTAGGCTAAACTCTAGCTCCTCTCGCTATTCGCTGCTTCGTGAGTTCAATGGTAGAACTCTCGATCCTCCCTTATGCGATCCTCCGAAACTTGAAAGTCAGTGAAGGTTGACCTTCCCTTCGTACTACTCACAACTCGCCCTTTCACGAGTTGTAGCGTCGAATCTTGGCACCTTCCCTTCACGAACCCTCGGGAAGCGATATTTAATCTTCCCTCTCGCGTTCTCGCTACTCGCGACTTTGTAAGTCCAAGTATTGAGCTCTCATGCCCTTCTCTCGCGAATCCCCGAGACACGAGAGGTCAACGAAGCATTGACTCCCTTCTCTAGGCGGATACCGTGAGCCGTTGGATTATCATCTGGTTACCCGTCAATCGTCCGATTGGACAAAAGCTGCACAGGGTTTAAGTCCGTGTGGACATCGTGTTTTAAGAAGTTAAGAAGTTGGAGACCTTTCGAGTCTCGGAACACCGAGGGAAATCCCAGTCGTTGACCTCGACAGGACACGTGTCAGTATTCTGGTGGGGCATCGGGATATTGGAGGCATCGGTGTTTTGGAAGTCAAGAAACTCAAGACCCCTCGAGTCTCGAAACACTGACGGAATCATAGTCATGGATCTCGGACAGGACACGCATCAGAAATCCGAAGTGAGTTGGGGTTCGGCATTTCGGGGTTTCTGAAGACAAAGGAATCGTTGCATCAGGAATCACGATTTCGCGATACCCGATAGGGCGATGAGGAAGTGGTGACGTGGAGGAGTAAGCTCTCACATGCATCGGGGATCGGTATATCGGGATTCCTAGCAACGCCTCTCAAGTTCTCGCTACTCGTGACTTGGAGCACCCAACCTTTGGACTCTTACCTTGCGAACCTCTGAGTTCATGAGATCCCTGGATCTCTGCAACCTATACTCCTCGGATGGACGGATCTGATCCTCTCGTGGCTTTGCCATTCATGACTTGGAGCATCCAACCTTTGGACTCCTACCTCGCGAACCTTCGAATTCACGAGATCCCTGGATCTCTGCCACCTGTCCTCCTCGGATGGACGGCTCTGATCCTCTCGTGGCTTCGCCATTCGTGACTTGGAGCATCCAACCTTTGGACTCCTACCTCGCGAACCTCTGAATTCACGAGATCCCTGGATCTCTGACACCTGTCCTCCTCGGATGGACGGCTTGGATCCTTTTTCCCCTATTCACGAGGCTTAACCCTCGTCTATCTCCCTATAGATCTAACGACTGTCAGGTTTCCTAGCTAAGATTTGACGGTTTAGATCGGTCTCGATGCCGCGCCCTTTCCTACTGCTCTTTGGACATGGAAAAACCAACGGTCCAGATGTTCTCATGGAGCCTGGGGGTCTACGATTTAGATTTCCTCGCTATTCACGAAGATAGAGGAAAAAGGGTTAAGGCAATTAACGCCCTCATTTATTCCTTCGATTTAATGATCGTGAATGACCGCAAATTCCCCGACAGGATCTCATCCGTTGATCAATACTTATCCCTACGCTGCTACTTCGGGATTTTAAGACGGTCATTCCTCTTCATACAGGGTTGTTAAGACTTGCACATTCAAGTCCTTTTTCCAGGTTCTTGGTAAACCTTTCCAAGGAGGGAAATCTCTATGAAGAGGTCTATCCCAGGGCATTCTTGGAGACAGATCAGGGGAACAAATTCCTGAAAGGGACTGGAAGTCGTACTTGGTTCAACTTATGCATAATTAGATTCATTTATCAACATAATCCATGCATGGTTTTTCTATTATAAACATATACAACTACTAATACTGATCAAAATACCATACAGACCTTCTTATAATGAAAACATTCACAGTTTCACAGCTTATGAGCATAATTATCAGAATACATATATTTCCAGAAGCCATAGGCAAAACACTTATCAGAAATAACACCAGGTTTAAGCAACTGCTGAGAGGGGTGCTCGTTTCCACCCAACCGTAGGTGTAGCGACTCCCATCGGATTTACCACTAGCCACCCCCGAGTTGAGACCACGATGTTGTCGAGACTACGTCTCTCCGTCTGTCAATGACCAGGAGCGAAGGTTGCAATCCTTCCTCTCTGCTATCACTCACTCTGCGTAAAAAAAATTGCCAGAGTTCCCCTCGCGTCTGCCCTCTCAATCGTCTCTTCCATATGCCTTATCCTCTCGCGAGGTTGTGTGTGGCACAATTACCCTCGCGCCGATCAGGCCTGATGGTTCTACGGATGGGCATTTCACCCTCTCGTCCCTCATCAAGCCATCCGCCTACCAGCCTGCGAAGCATTGAATTTCAGGGCCAGCGAGCCACTTTTGGTTCCCCGAGCCAGTGGAGTCCAAATACGGTNTCGGCATTTCGGGGTTTCTGAAGACAAAGGAATCGTTGCATCAGGAATCACGATTTCGCGATACCCGATAGGGCGACGAGGAAGTGGTGACATGGAGGAGTAAGCTCTTACGTGCATCGGGGATCATGCATCGGGGATCGGTATATCGGGATTCCTAGTGACGCCTCTCGAGTTCTCGCTACTCGTGACTTGGAGCATCCAACCTTTGGACTCTTACCTTGCGAAACTCCGAGTTCATGAGATCCCTAGATCTCTGCAACCTATCCTCCTCGGATGGATGGCTCTGATCCTCTCGTAGCTTTGCCATTCACGACTTGGAGCATCCAACCTTTGGACTCCTACCTCGCGAACCTCCAAATTCACGAGATCCCTAGATCTCTGCCACCTGTTCTCCTCGGATGGACGGCTCTGATCCTCTCGTGGCTTCGCCATTCGTGACTTGGAGCATCCAACCTTTGGACTCCTACCTCGCGAACCTCTGAATTCATGAGATCCCTGGATCTCTGCCACCTGTCCTCCTCAGATGGACGACTTGGATCCTTTTTCCCCTATTCACGAGGCTTAACCCTCGTCTATCTCCCTATAGATCTAATGACTATCAGGTTTCCTAGCTAATATTTGACGGTTTAGATCGGTCCCGATGCCGCGCCCTTTCCTACTGCTCTTTGGACATGGAAAAACCAATGGTCCAGATGTTCTCATGGAGCCTGGGGGTCTACGATTCAGATTTCCTCGCTATTCACGAAGATAGAGGGAAAAGGGTTAAGGCAATTAACGCCCTCATTTATTCCTTCGATTTAATGATCGTGAATGACCGCAGATTCCCCGACAGGATCTCATTCGTTGATCAATACTTATCCTTACGCTGCTACTTAGGGATTTTAAGAGGGTCATTCCTCTTCATACAGGGTTGTTAAGACTTGCACATTCAAGTCCTTTTTCCAGGTTCTTGGTAAACCTTTCCAAGGAGGGAAATCTCTATGAAGAGGTCTATCCCAGGGCATTCTTGGAGACAGATCAGGGGAACAAATTCCTGAAAGGGACTGGAAGTCAGACTTGGTTCAACTTATGCATAATTAGATTCATTTATCAACATAAGCCATGCATGGTTTTTCTGTTATAAACATATACAACTACTAATATTGATCAAAATACCATATAGACCTTCTTATAATGAAAACATTCACAGTTTCACAGCTTATGAGCATAATTATCAGAATACATATATTTCCAGAAGCCATAGGCAAAACACTTATCAGAAATAACACCAGGTTTAAGCAACTGCTGAGAGGGGTTCTCGTTTCCACCCAACCGTAGGCGTAGCGACTCCCAGCGGATTTACCACTAGCCACCCCCGAGCTGAGACCACGATGTTGTCAAGACTATGTCTCTCCATCTGTCAGTGACCAGGAGCGAAGGTTGTAATCCTTCCTCTCTGCTATCACTCACTCTGCGTAAAAAAAATTGCCAAAGTTCCCCTCGCGTCTGCCCTCTCAATCATCTCTTCCATACGCCTTATCCTCTCGCGAGGTTGCGTGTGGCACGATTACCCTCGCGTCGACCAGGCCTGACGGCTCTACGGATGGGCAGTTCACCCTCCCGTCCCTCATCAAGCCATCCGCCTACCAGCCTGCGAAGCATTGAATTTCAGGGCCAGCGAGCCGCTTTTGGTTCCCCGGGCCAGTGGAGTCCAAATACGGCATTTAATTCTTGGTGGAAGTTAACACCACCTTTTCAGGTGTCCTCCACCGCCATCATGGTCTCTTTTTTTGCACCTCCCCTCATCAGCAGTCCTGCAATAAATTCAGAATGTCATTCACATTCATTGACCTCTTCCTCAAGGTCCTTTTACATCACATATTCACATTTATGAGTTTTCCATAGTTCTTGGCCAATCCAGTTATATATTTACAAGTTGGGGGAAACAGGGTGTTACAATTCCCTCCCCCTTAAAAAGGAACATCGTCCTCGATGTTCTTATCT
>JASDQU010290686.1:0-14331 GCA_032191745.1 Picea mariana | reverse complement strand
AAGAATATGTCTCTAACATGAAAAAAAAATTCTTTAACATACAAGTTCAGAAAAGTTCTCTAATACCACTTGTGGCGTTCTTTATTAGTAAATTGGAAAATGAAAATGAGAAATAATATATTTTACCTATATTTATTTCAGAAATGATAGATTGCAACCACAACAACCAAATAAAGAACAGTACAAAATGTTATACCTATATTATAGAGAGAAATATTCACTTGCATCTTTGAGGGGAAACCTTCAATTGAAAAAAAAATTGATTGCAATATACTTCACAAGAAATCTCACTACATTTCTTCTACTTCTTTATATAGTTCTATCTATATACTAGGAACATTCTATAAAATCAACTTTATAGTAGGAGGAACATTCTAGTAAGCATTTTCACAATTATTTCTTTCGCATTGCTACATGGGTATTATTACTAGAGATGGCCTCCATACATAGCAACCTATATATCTACTTATGGTGTTAGGGCGGAACACTAACAAAACCCCTTTTTCAAATGGTTCCAACATTATTAGGAGCTACATAGGCATTTCATCAACTTGTGTGAATATACCCATCCTTTGACATTCATCATACTTATTGACATATTCTCTCACATCCTTGTGTAGATTTGGCCAATAATACCCGACATGTTAAAATTTAATAAATGTTCTTTTGGTTGTAAAGTTCCCTCCATTTGGTTCAACATGACACCCATGGAGCACATCATAGATTTGATCTTCCCTTAGATAGGAATGGAGCACATGATTAGGTCTCATTTTGAGAAGATATCCTTGAATACAACTATATGTCCAACACATTTCCTAATGTATCTACAACATTCTTTATAAGAGAAATGTTGTTGAAACTTTCTAGAAACAAGATAGTTTGCAATGTCATCAAACCATGGACTTTACAAAGACACTRCAAACATATGCTCATTGGAGAAGGTTTCATCCACTAGTTCTTCTTCTACGTTGTTTTCCAAAGGAGACAAGAAATACACAACAACATTCTCCTTACCAAGATTATCTAATATGGTTATATCAAACTCTTGCAACAAAAGTAACCATCTAACTACTTTTCCACTGATGATAAGTTGTTTTATGAGATATCTAATTGTAGCATGCTTAGTATGGGAAAAATGGTGTAACTTGTTATATAATGCCTAAATTTATTAATGACATACACCACAACAATAATTTCCTTCCCAATAACTGTATAATTTAATTATGATCCAACAAGGTTTTTGTTTATGAATTAAATAACATACTTTTATGCACATTGGTGAGCTCAAGTATTGCAAAAATAAAGATTATTGAATCATGGGATATTCCCACTTAAATTATTGAATAGGGGAATCATTAACCTATGAAGCACTATAAAAAATTTATGCAATCATGAACTGTATAAATGAGCTATTTAATGAGTTATATATCCTTTTCTTTTTAGGGAATGAAACTATATGATTGATATGTAGCTACCTAGAGTAGAGAACTATAAATTTTTAGCACGAGTCTTCTAGACATGGTATGTCTTGGGCTCACTGGATTATGTTGTGGAACTCCTTATCTGCTTAGTAATTAAACATCATTTTGTTGAAAGTAAAGTATAATGTAAATGCTTAATGATATATAAAGGAAATGGAAACTGAAAAGAAAATTAAAATGTTAGAAGATAAACCTATCCCACAATGTGTTTAATAGCACAATAGATCCGTTGCAAACCATAGGTTTATGGCATACCATTGAAGGAATACATAATATAAATAGAGATAAGAGAAATGTTATAGCTACAAAAAAAACATAAACATTCACACCATAAACTATATATGCAATTCCCAACAACTCTAATGATGCATTCATTGAATCCCTCCAAGTGGGACCTGCATGAAAAGGATTGGTAATCCCCTTATTTACAACTTGAATTAACTTAGAAGAATGATATTCCTTTTATTAAATAAAAAATATTCAAAATTGCAACCTCTAATATAAATCCCTTTCAACCCTAGCTATAAGAAAACTCAAACCTATAATTGTCTATCCTAATAGAACTACAAATGGACATATTTATCCTAAGAAAGTGTGGGATCCCTAGTGGGGAAATCTAGGATATAAACTAATAGTCTTACCCCAAAAATCATTACTTCCTCCTTTATTAGTTAAGGTGGTTCATTGGGGAATGGGATCCTAGGGTGCATGATCTCTTTTTGGCACATGAATAAATATCTACTTGGAGGATCCATGTCACCATTCCTTCTCTTGATCTACTGCATTAAATGGTTTTTGTGGAGTGCACAACCACCTTAGGCTCGGGATATAGGCCTATTATAGAAATCATGGTTCCTAGATTTTCATTGGTCCACTAATTTCAATGGGCTCTCATGGAGTGAACTACCATATCCCTTCATACTTGGACTAGAGAATTGGGAAACATGTCTATGCAACTTCGGCTACTACTTCACTTTGGTTATTAAGGACATTTGATTAAATCCCTAATTATTTTCTAGTGAAGTGTCCCCTTCTCCATTGCATTTATTAACATGTATTGGATTCTTCTAGTTATAGTTGAGGTAGATGTCAAAGGTAAAATCAAAGTTGAAAAACAAACAAAGCGTTTTTTCCACAACCATAGGAGATAAATCTATAGAGAATAAATCGTTAGAAATCATATCACAAATGCATACTCATCAACAATAGGAAAACTCAATATTTCAGACATATTAATCTGAGGACATGAAACTAAAATAGACTATTGAAAGATATTAATAAGCACATCATCATTAGCTAGAAAGTAGGGAAGTTTAGTAGATATAATGGCAACTAATAAACAAAATGCAAGGTATTGGGGTTAATTTATTATACAATTATTGAATATAACTGGCCAATTAAGGATCACATCATCCCCCCAACTTAGAGGTTTGCATGACCTCTCAAAAAAAAAGGAAAAAGATCAAGGTTGTCCAATGGCATCAATAGTCTTCTTCTTTGGTTCTTCTTTTTCTGGAGCTAATTATTCTATATCTTGTATTTCAGCTGTTGATTTTTCCTTTGTTGGTGTTGTTGTTTCGATTTTTGTTGCAACTATGAATTCAATTAATGTTGCACCTACTAATCCTACTTCAATTTCTATTGCATATTTTGATTCCAATTTAATTTCTATTTTAGTTGACTCTATCTTAGGTACCATTTCTTCTAATGTCTCTATTTTTAGTACTATAGAAATTTATGATTCTTCTTTTTCTATTGGAGACTTCGATTCTTGTTTTTCCATTAGAGAATTCATCCTTGATGTACAAAAAAATATTTTTTCTATTGGAAACTTGATCCTTGCTACAATGGATTTTGTTTTTTTTGTTGGGGTCTCTACTTCCCTCATTGGGGATGTTGGAATATTACCTCTTCTCAGTGAGTAAAGCATCATATTCCGATGTAGAGCTATGTCCTCTTTGATGGAATTATGTGCAATTTAACATATAGTTATGAGATCATAAGATATAGCCTAGTATATATGTTTGTACTTAGGGTGATATCTTGAAAACATTACAATCTATATCCATCCTTCCCTATCAACATCAACATCTAGTTCAACTTATCTCTTGAAATAAGGAACGAGATGCAATAAAAGGAGAAACATGTATTTTTATCATATCTGGTTGGAAGTGATCCTCTTGAGGCCTTCAAGGTATATGGAATCCTTAAAGATAGTTGTCCTTATACTGGCAATGAATATGGTTCCATCATTTATGTTCCTTAGATAATGCTTGATATCTTGTTTCTGCGTTCCTTAATACTTCTTCCCTAGAAGTGTTGATGAGTCTACTACAATCTATTGCAACTTCTAGTTGTCTCTTCTCCAACCCTAGATGGGAAAGTGGATCTACTATCAACTGGATGTGCTTCTTCCAAAATTCACCAAGCCTAGTTTCTTCTCCTCTTACTTGTAGTATTTCTTCCAATTCCTAAGCTTCATAGCGTTTTGTAGTCGTAAATCCAGTTTTCTCATTTTGTAGCCAAGACATACAATATCTTAGTTGCATGTCTCCAATAAACGAATTTAGGGACCACCTCATTCCTTACATCATAATGTACTCAAGTGTAAATAAATCTCATGTAGGATATTTCTCCTTTTTGAAGTAATGTCAAAGTATAATTCACAGAATTTCCAAGTGTTTTGGAAATCTATTTTGATTTGTGAAACACAACATTCAATTTTTAATTTTCAATATTATTCCTTTAAATACAATGCATACACCCTGGCAAGTAGTCTACATGATAACATCTCATCATCATGTTCATAAATTTCCTCACACATATCTGTCAATATAGCAATATCCTTAGTGTTTTTTTAGTGTCATATACTTTTTTTTTAGCAAGTATGATTTAATTCCATGTTTTCATTGTTGATGATTTTTAGGTTTTTACTAAATTCAATTGTAGTTAATGAATTTTTTTTCTTCAGTTGAGAAATTACCTTGAAGTTCTCGATAGTTGAAATAACCTCCCTTCTCCTTTCTTCAGCTTCGTACTTTGATTTATCTACTTCACTTTGTGTTAAATGTAGTTGTTTCAAAGGATTTCAAAAGAGGGAGTAAAACTTGGCACTAAAGAGGGAGTTAAACTGGACACTAAACTAGGTGCTAAATCTGGCGCCCAAGTGAACATGTCATTTAGCACCATCCCATCGACCCAATTCATGTCCTCAAATGCACTAAAATCCGACACTAAGCATTAATAGCCTGTTTTGTTGTAGTGAAGTGTTATTATAGTAGGAATTTTTGAATCTACTAAATTGAGAGCAAAATTTGCAATTTCAATCAACTTATTGGCACAAATTTATTCATGGGCACAAAATGGACATAATCATTCATAAACGACATATATAAATGACATATGAAGATGTTGATACAACCGAATGCAACATTGGCACACAAGAGGAGCCTAGGTTTGTCAAATTATCAAGCAGCCTGACCAATGAACAAAGGACGGAATATACTGAACTACTAAAGGAATTCGCTGACGTATTTGTGTGGACCTATGAAGACCTCAAGACTTATGACACATCTTTCATTGAGCACAAGATCCCACTGAGGGAAGAGGCTGGGCCATTTAGGAAGAAGCTAAGACAAATAAATCCCATGTTGCTACCTGTCATGGAGAAAGAAGTGAAGAAATTGCTAGATGCCCAAATCATCGTCCCCTTGAGATATTTCGAATGGGTATCCAATTTGGTCCCAGTAAGGAAGAAAAGTGGAGAAATCAGACTCTGTGTTGATTTCAAGAACCTGAACAGGAGCTCAAAGAAAGACAATTACCCCCTACCTAAGATGGAACACATACTGCAAAGGGTAACTGGTGCATCTAGGATATCCATGATCGATGGGTTTTCTGGCTATAATCAGATATCGATCATGCCTGAGGACAAGGAAAAGAAAGCCTTCACCACGCCTTGGAGAACATTCATGTATGCCAAAATTCCATTTGGACTCATGAATACAGGAGCAACATTTCAGCGAGCCATGGATATAGCCTTCATCGAGGAGAAAGACCAGTTTGTAGTGATATACCTAGATGACATCACAGTCTTCTCCGGGTCAGATAAAGAGCACTGCTATCACTTAAGGAAATCTTTCTCGAAGTGCCGGAGGTTTGTTATTTCCCTTAATCCCAAGAAATCCTTGTTTGCTATGATGGAGGGCAAGCTATTAGGCCATATAGTATCAGCGGAAGGAGTGAGAATTGATCCTAGCAGAGTGGAGGAAATTCAAACCCTATCACTTCCCAAGTCTAAAAAAGAAGTCCAGACCTTTTTAGGAAAGATCAACTTTCTAAGGAGATTCATCTCGGATTTTGTTGAACTAGTGAAACACATCACAGCCATTCTCAAAAAGGGAAACGAAGTGAGATGGACCGTTGAACCCAGGGAATCTTTTGTACAAATAAAAAGGGCATTAGCGGAGGCACCTGTGCTGATTAGTCCTGATTATTCCAAACCCTTCCTAGTTTTTTCTTTTTCTTCTTTCGATACGGTAGCAGCGATGTTATTGCAGAAAAATGAGGAAGGGCGAGAGCAACCCATTGCCTTCTTCAGCAAGGAATTAAGAGATGAAGAGATCAGGTATGAAATCATGGAGAAACATGCCTATGCCTTAGTGAAAGCTCTCAAAGCATTCAGAGTCTATGTCTTGCAGTCAAAGGTAACCGCATACGTTCCTTTGGCTTCTGTGAAAGACATCCTTGTACAACTCGATATAGATGGGAGAAGAGGCAGATGGATTGGGAGAAGATTAAATCTATCTATTGCAGTACAACTTCAAATGAGCCATCTTACCATTTTCATTCTAAATTTTCTTTTGTTATTCGAATTACATGGAAAATTTAAGGGTTAATAGATGACATAGAAAAGTACACTGGGTAAACATTTCATAATCTTGTTCATCATATTTTTGGAGTTATAAGCTACATTAATTGGGTTTTTGTATAGTCCCCAAACTAGGATTAAACAAGTGGCTTTGGTAAAATAGTGATATCAAAAGATAGCAAGAAACACTTGTTAGATTCGATAGGAGGTAGATCAAATTGTTCCTCTCCAAATTTTAGATGTAGATATGAAACAAGGATGATCTAACAATTTATGCAAGTTCACTCACCTAAAAAAATACAAAAACAATAGGTTTTGGTAGCTTGGACCCAAACTTACCTTGGAATGTCCAAATTACATAGGATCAATGGGTGCCTTAAGATGACATATGATAATATGTCCTTTAAAACTTTTAGGAGAATAATATTAGAATTGGTGATGTTGTAACATGGTCACATTCAAACAACAAAGCATACCCAAAATCAGGTTTTTTCAAGGTGAAGCAAATTAAAATTATCATAAACTTTGAATGGAATATCAGTTTATGGTGATTCCAAAACTTGGGTTAGAATGAGAAATCACAGCAGAATATATAGGTACGAATTTGTGTACCCTTTGCAGATAAGTTTTTTAACGATGAACACTATCATAGGGGAAACAAGATTGTCTTTATATGAACAAAAAAATAGAAATAACATTCCAAGTCAAAGAACTTGCCAAGCGAAAATATGGAATTCATCATCAATATGAAAATCCTATAGATAGAACATAAAAATTCTAAGAATTAGTTCTTCATGCAAAAAAATCCAGTAATAGTCAATCATTGATGACAATGTTTGTTTGAATGTTTGGTGTTAATTCCATATGTTCAGGGCCATTACATTTTTGTTTTTACATTATTGTTGTCATTATTAGTCACATTATTAATTACAATTGTGTTGTTTGTGTCCCAAATATACCAAGGTGATTTAGTTTTGTGGATTATAAAGTGTTGTTTATAAACATAAGGTTAAAAGGAGGTTCCTCCCTTGAATGAAAATTGTTATTAATTCAATATCACTTGATTTACACCTACGGTGATTAAATTAGAAGTTTTTTATGCTTATTTTGATATTTCATCCATTGTAATTTTTTCAATAACCCAATTTTCTAATTTCTATATTGAAATATTTAAAAACGATTGACATGGAAATTTGAGTTGATTTCTCTGATTCTCAGATCTTGATAATTATTGTGTTATGATTTCAAAATAAGATCCACTTTCATACTAAAGTTATCATAGAATAACTATACACTCAAAATCTCAACTATAACAATGATGTGGAAATAATGAGTTATAGAAATATTAACCATGCATAATAGACACAAGAACAAAAGTGTTTATCCTATGAAACCCAAACTTGGGAGAAAACCAAGCAACCTTTCTTATAGAAGAACTTAGTCCAAGATATTACCAGTACATAACCATCACGAAATCAGAATACCATACAAAGAAGAGTCTTCCCCAAGTCTATCATTTCCAAGAGCTAGTGCCTCAATAATATGACCATGAATAATGAAGAGAAAGATCCTCTAAGCCTAGTGTCTTTCCAAGATAGCGCAAAAGTAAGTAGACCAAGAACTGGAACTGGGAAGATGCAACTGGCATGAAGCAACTAGCTAGTGTGCACTGCAGAAGGAGAATTTTGTGTCTATCCAAATGAAATGATACATCCTAATACTAATCCAAGTGCATGATATTTCCCGTGGGGACGAATTCTCATTCCGGGTCTTCAAATTTACTTTATACTCTTTTTTTTTTACTGGTGGGGCTGACTTCTCTTCCTGGGTCTTCAATTTCTTCCTGGGGCTTATTTAATGGTCAGATGGGTCTTATTGTCTTGTGGAGTATGACTACCCAAAGTTGCAAAAATTCAACACTCCCTCTCAACGAGGGAGACATTATCCATAATTGGATTTGAGGAACAAACCCCTAGGATTTTACACCTTTCCCCCAATTCATCTCTTGAAGATTTTAATTTTTTTCACTACAATAAGATATAAATTAGTCTCTTTACACTATATTTAGCCACTTAAGATTTCTCTTCTTTTCATTAATCTTTAGAAATGAAAAAAAAAGGCATACATTAATATTAGATGCATGTAGGAAGGCATTTCTCATTCATTTTACTTTCTATTACAGTTGTAGGGGAATATTATTTTTTGTTTTTTTTATTACATTTTATTTTATATTTGCATAACCTCTTACTGAAAAGAAAAAATCCTCGTAGGATGCCCAATATTTTTTTTGACAATAAAGGATTTTTCTATTGTAAATCTAATTTCTTATGAGCCAAAAAAGTGAATTTGATTGCTTGATTTTGAAGTATGAAAATTTGCAAGTTTATTTTAGTTTAAAATTAACTTAAGTAGAGGAAAAATTCATTTCGTTTGAGTACTCTTCTTAGATACTTTCTTGCATAATTAGTCGTATTTCAACTTAATTGCAATTCAGTGTTATTTTCTTATAGGCATTTACTTTCTTAGTTAGTAACACAACATGTGCACAAAAACCACACCTTTAAAATTAATCTTGGTTCAAGATGTCAAGATCATCCTAATAATTAACCTGTAATTTAACACACACTTAAGCCCACTTGGGCACCAAAAGGAATTTTATAGTCAATTTAGGAATCTAGAGATAGCAATCCAAACAATTCCTCTTTGTCATGTCACATTCAACATAGAGGTTGACTATTAGGGAGATAAAATCATTTTATTGGAATTGATCCCATCCCATATGGTAATAGTTGCATGCTTTCGGAGTGGATAACGCCAAGGCCATGACTAGAGGTGTGATTGAGACTCATTTCTCTTTCACTACTAAATATTCCCTTATTCCTTGATTTCATCTTGAAGGAAAGGTAACCTATTACACATGTTTGTGAAGACGTATATTAGTGGCCATTCTTAGGTATCCTTACCTAGGTGGCTTTTGTAGGAGAGATGCCACATAATATAGATTTACATGGCCCTTTGGAACTTCTCACTACCCACTTCCCCATAGTTATAACTATCTAGTTCGTATTTTCACTTAGCTATGTAGGGAACCTCATATCCCCTTCTAGTTTTTTGGAAGGCCCCTATTCATAGACTAGGTTTTGTTCGAGTGCTTCTAGTGTTTTTTTTGTAAATAAAAGATTTGTATTACCTTATATAACCAATAAACAAGTAAATCTTGTAACATGTTATGCCAAACAGATGGAAACTAGAACTGACTGCAATCTTGTGAAAGAATCCATGTTTAAATTGATATACATAAGTAGCTAGAAACAAAACTATGAAAGCTATCATCTGGCCCTGAGCCTGCCCAATACTGTAGCTATGACCAATTTGAACAAAAATACATGAAATGATAAAATTCAATCAATGAAAGAACCTGAATTGCCATCACTATTTGAGGGGTATGTCTAGGTCGGGGCAAATACATAAGGTTGGCAGTAGGTTGGGCACCTACCTTTGACAGGCTCACTTGAAAGAGATTCGAAGAAGGCATCCAAATGGAGAAAAAGGATGGTCTAATGAAAAATTTGTTCAACAACATCATTTATCATGTCGAATATTAGTCACAGTTAATCCTTTGAGAAGTTTCATCAATGATCTAGGTGGATATCGATGGCCACCCACCTATTCCAACTGGCTCCTCTTGACAGTTTTTAGTTGAACATGTTCTTTTGTACTTCTTTGTAATTGTGGGTTCTACAGTTCTAGGGATGTCTGAAGCCATACACATATTCCAGGTGGATACTTGATGTAGGAGCATCACTCCACATCATCAAGTGCCAGCCAAACAACACATCAAGCGCGCATTCAATGGAAGGAGAGAGGCACAACCCTCTCGTTTTCAAATTTTGAAAATGTATTAAATGTTTGTAAGGCTGGTAGAGCCAATTCGTGCCTTTGAGCAGGCTGTAGTTAGTGTCGCCTTTAATGGATGACATGTTGATGGGGATCTAAATCCGATTCGTACTAGACAACCATTCAATGTAATTGAATGTAAATTAATGAGAGTTGGTGAGGATGGAGGGAAGCACTCGAGGAGCCCCCTTTTGTAAAAAGATCCTTTGTATCTGTAGGCATTAGTAGATAGAGAGGTAGAGAATAACAGAGAGAATATAAAGATAGGAGAGAAGAGTCGAGACTCTGTTGCAATCCGAGCTCGAACACATTGTAATCAGACATTCTTGACTAATACAAAAAGAGAAGTTTTTCCTGCATGTTGTTGTTCATGTGTTTGTGAGTTCATGAATGAACGTCTCTATGTGTTGATGATATGTTGTAGATGTATGTTAGACTTGCATTTGCAGGGATAGATATATTTCCCTATCTGTTGAGTTCTTTGATTTTCAGGTTTGGTTTCTTCGTGGTTTCATGCAAGAGTGCATGACAGAGTATTGCGGTCTTTGAAAACTAGTGCAGGAGTGCACTTCTGAATTCTGCAGAATTTTAGACAAAGACGTGCCAGGAGGATGCACCAGCTGAAGTCATTGACTCAAGGAGGAAGCCTCAAGGTTGTTGAACACCTTGAAGGAAAAACTGTACAGAGGAGAACACAGAGAGGATAAGAAAAATTGTTGAGGATCCTGTAAAGGATCTGTTAGGAGGGCATTGAGCAAATGCACAGGATGCATTGAGTCAGTGCATAGAATGCACTTCTGAATTCTGTAGAATTTGGATAGAGTTGTGCTAGGAGGGCACACCAGAGGAAGTATTAAACCCAGGGACAAACCTCAAGGTTTTTGAACACCTTGGAGGTAAGAATGTGCAGAGGAAGGCACATAGATAACATAATCACCGAGGGTTATGTAGAAACTCTGCTAGGAGGGCATTGAGCAGTTGCGTAGTGTGCACAGAAGGAACTCTTGTCTGATTTCAGAGAGAAGAGAAGTGTTAAGGAGAGATACTTACAGAGTTACTGAATACTCTGTTAAGCTCAGCAAGGAGGTTTTGAGGCGAAGGTCGTTAGGAGGACACCAGATTTCCCTTTGAGGACATAGAAGGGAGAGTCCCTTAGAGGCTTGGGTAAATAAAGCTCGAGATGGATAACACAGTTGTGTGAAGGGACCCTGCAAGGAGTGTAGAGGTCATGAAACCTTTTAAGGTTTCAGAGTGAACAAAGCTCAGGAGGGATAACGTTCCTAGAACACAAGCAATATCCAAAGGAATTGAGTTCGCAGAGGAAACAAAGGTCGAGGCCTTTGAAACTTCATAAAATCTTCCAAGGGGAGAGAGTAAGTTCTCAAGCTCAGGAGGGATCATTGCTGCCGTTAGATCAGCTGGAGAGACGATATCTAGACCGTCAAATTTTACGTCCAGACAACAGGAAGAGAAATAGATCTGGGCCATCAGATCTAGTGCAAAGGACCGATAGCTGTCAGATCCGGAGGAAGGCGCATAGATTTTAACCTCTGGGAGGTTGCGCAGAAGAAGAGCTCAAACATATGGTGGATATGCTTCGTGGAGAAGTGTCGAAAATCCTGTGGGCCGTCGAATCTCACAGATCTATGAGAAGAAGAAGGCTGAATGTATTTTCGACATTTTGGCATTTCAAGGTTCGGCATTTCGAAAATCCCGATGACAAGGAGCTGGGGCACTTTGCATTGAAAACCCTCAAGTCGCGAAACACAATGTGTCCTTGGAGCAGGGTTGTGGTCATGGAGGAAGAAACCATTTCGAAGTTCGGCATTTTGGCATTTTGGGGTCTGGGATATCGAAGGACCAAGAATCGTCTGCAGTCGGAATTGCAGGATCGCGAATTCTGAAATCCTTAAAAAGTGGACCATGGTTAGGTAGATTTTGGAATTTCTGGACATGGGTGGTCGAGAGGCTAGGAGTCGGGAGATGTGGAGTCCTGACTCACGAAATCGCGAAGCCCCAAAAATATTCGAAGGAAATAGCATGAGCCAGAGCCATTGAGCATGTTTTGGCATTTTGACATTTCAGGGTTCAGGAAGCAGAGGAGGTGAGATTTTAGAGTCACTACATCGTGAACTCCCGGTGCGCGAAATCTTGAAAAGAGTTGAGCCCATTTCGGTAGTAAGCCATTTCGGGAATTCGGGGAATAGAGTGACCAGTGGTTTGGGCCGCTGCGTTTCAAACTCCTAGTTACCGAAATCGCAATACAACCACAACGTCGCGGTCACGTGGAGGTGAAGCTCACGCCTAGTGCTTGTTTGCACAGGTGGGGTTTTCGAAGGACCTGTGGATCAAATTCGTGGGGTTCTAGTGAGGGCCCGAAAGGACTAATTTAGTTCTGTGGATTCAAAGAAGATTGATCCTGTGCGGATCTCAGCCCAAGGGTAGGGGGTCTCTAACAAGTGGTATCAGAGAAGGATTTGACTTCTGTAGGTGAGAGAGGCAGGGAGTGCTGAGCTTTTCTTACAGACAGAAGAAGAAGGAAGACAAAGTGTTGAAGCTCTGTGATGATTGTTGCAAGGAGCATGAAAGTCAATAGACCGTCAGGAGGGTTGTAGGAAAGGATGGAAACACTCACGGTTGCAGAGTGACACCAACAAGTTTTCCAGGAGGGTAGATAGGAACAGGAAGATGGCTACTGAAGGCCATGGATGCGATGGAAAGAAGAACCACCAGCAGTAGGGAAAATATGAGATGGATAAGGAAATCGCTGAGATAATGATCCGGATTTATGTAGTAACACAATGAAATACATAAATACACATAAACACAGAGATGCAGTGGATATAAGACTTCATTTCATTAATAACAAATGACTGAAATATGCTTATAGACAGAATGGAAATAAACTAGCTAGGGCGTTGGTAGCTTATCTCTAAGAAGAGATGTGGCGGCTACTGGCCTCTGAACTGTGTTACAATGAGGCTCGAAGGCCTATCATTATTGAGAAATAATGGAAAACCCTAAACATCCAAATACCTAACCCTAGGAGATGAAACACCAAGACTATGGGCCCCGTTTGGGTAAGTTGGTACATCAACTTCCCGAGGACGTAACTTTGGCATACGATCTCCGTTTGACGCGTTCTATACCTCGTTAGAAATATCTATCCGAGGACTACAAATTTTGGGTGAGCAGCGTGATCTATGATCCATGTTGCTCCTCGTTTTCCCAAAAAACATCGTTTAAGGCCTCAAAATGGTTCTGGAAGTTCAGGACCCGAAAAACTGCTAAAAATAGTAAACTGTGCAGAAACTGAAAAACTGAAAGAAGCAATGGTGGGGATCCAAGTGGAATAGGTGGGTGGCCACCAATATCCACCTGGATCATTCCTCCCCCCTTAGGAAGCAATGGTCCCCATTGCGTTGAGTTCCTCCATGAGATGAGGAAACTTCTGCTGAACTTGGTCCCTGGTGAGCCATTTTCCTTGGTGAAGGAGTTAGCGTGCTTTGACAACTCGATATAGCGGTATCCTTTGTTTTCAGGTGTGCTTGATCTGTGTATCCATGATCTAATCAGTTCTAGCTTGTTCCATGCAGTCTGGATTTAACTCTGTTGTTGTGAGTTGTTCTGCCATGTCAGATGTGTCTAGTAGAGGTGGAAAGTAGGGTCGAAGGTAGTCCACATTGAACATTGGGTGCAGACCAAGGAATGGTGGAATACTGAGCTTAAAGGAATTTTCCCCTACAGCCTTGGTGAGGGTGTACGGCCCATATCGGAGCGGACGAAGCTTGTGGTTGGGTCCAACGAGGTGCTCCTTTTGCAAATGAAGCCACACTTTGTTGCCCACTTAGAAGTTGTGTGGCACCCGATGATGATCATGTCACTGCTTGTACTTAGCATTGGCTCTGTCCAAGATGTCATGAACTTGTTGGCGGATGTGTTGAATGTTCTCAATGAAGTTGTTTGCCTTATCCACCTCAGACTGGACATGAGATGAATCTTCCTGAGTAGCCAAAAATGGCATGGCTATGTCAATGGGACATAGTGGCTGGAATCCCAAGCCCACTTGAAAGGGGCTGTGGC
>JASDQU010290683.1:1714-14438 GCA_032191745.1 Picea mariana | reverse complement strand
TATTACAATGTAATATGTCATGACATATTACAATGTAATATCCTCCATTTATTCCCCCCCCTCCAACGATTTTATACATCAAGTAATTGGCCTTTAACACAAGGGCTTCACCTTCTTAAGAGATATCTTATCATATTCATTTATAAAGAGGGTTCTAAAATCTTGAAAAATAAAATCAATATATTGTAAGTATAGGGGATGTGAGGTATAAGTGGGTTTATATGTATTGGATGATATAAAAGGGAAGATTTTTATTGGAAATATATATTAGAGGGATTCTTTAATATCCCATGAATATTCCCAAATAACTAAAAAGTAATGTAGGGAGCACTAGTGACTAACACTTAATACAATCTTCTATGCAAAATAATTGAGAGAGATAGACAGAGAGAATGTTGTAACTTATAATCTCAAAATTATGGGCAATACACAATATCCTATTCTCCTTATAGAAGGAAGTCTTTCACCCATTGACATTGTTGTTATGATTAGATAAACAACATGGATGACAAAAGGCTCCCCAAAATTGCTTCAAACTCTAGGGGTAATAGCAAAAAGATGCCAAATCTTGGCTAAATCATTAGAGAATACAAGAAGAAACCATCATGTAGAAAATTGATAATATTACAAATATGTAATATTATCACTTCTAAATTTAAGGAGACAAGGAATTGGTCAACCCTAATTTAGAAGTGGTCAACTCCCAAAACACCATGGGATGAGAAAATCTGTCACCTTTATAACACTAGCCAATAGAAGATAAAAGACACTTCCTCTTAGATCATCCTCCATATAAGTTAATCATTATCATCATGAACCATAATCATAAGATAAAAAAGATATTCCATCAGTTTATAAATATTGATTTGTATTGAGAATCTTTCGTTTCAGAATTGTCCTTTATAACGGCTCGAAAAAACAATAAAAAAATATCGATTTGTATTAAATTGGGTGGAAAGAATTTTTTCTTTGAGAATTGTATTTTATAACGGACTTCATAACTCAGAAAACAAGATAGACTTTAAGGCACCAAACAAAAAACGGGCGAGAACACATCAAGGCACGAAGAAACCAGATGAACAGATCTTGGGTACGAACCGGGAATTAAAAGGGCTCACTCGCCAATGTTTTTTCAAAGGTACGCAAATTAACGCATTCACGGGCTTCAAACGTCCAGTATTCGAGATACGGACAATTTTTTTCCTGGAACCACTTTTATGTCTCCGATCATTGACGAGAATCTCGTGAATAAAGCAAAATTAATTTGGCGGACCCTAAAACTTAAAATAAAATAAAAAACGCACCGAAGCATTCTAGGTGATGAGACTGAAACAAACATCCCGTTAAACAATTCAACCTGCCAAAAGCGTTGCTATAATTATAGGAGGTGTATAGTTAAGTTGTTTTGAAAAACTAAATGTTATAGTTAGACTATTGACGTTTACATCAAAGTGAGTTAATGAACAACTAAATAATTGAAACCAAAAACTTTGATTGTGGAAGCAAGATACGGCATTGAAACACTGTTATAGATTGGGTGGAATCAATTTTTTTTATTGGTTGTAAAAAATTTGAGACAACCAAGAGGAAAATTTACCATGTAGTATAGAAGGGACTATGAAGGGGCATCAATGCATTGAGGATGGGTGGTTGATCTTAATGGTAGAGATTGAAAGGACATGAGAGAATTTTATCAATAATTTAATTTTTTAGAAATAAAGTTTGATTACTATGATTTGAGGAGAGATAGGTTCTACGATATGTGTCTAGTTTGACATTACGGTGTTAGATATTGTACATTTCTTAAAGAAAGTAAGACCCAGACATAGAAAGCTAGTTTCATCTCTATTGTTTGAATACGGTTTCATCGCTCTTAATTTTCATCCCTTGTTTAGTGTTTGCCTACAATATTTTAGTAGTTTTCATTGATGATCCACACATTGTCGTAGTTATCTAGTTAGACATCCTTCCACAAATGGATCTTTAAACGAATTTTATTATTTCCTAATTAAAACTAGTAATCATTCCTCTGTTATCTAATTGTGGAATGATAAATAATAGAAGTTAATTATGCACAACACATTATACAGGAAATAATTGATATGAAGATTTACCCTCGAGAATCACACTTCAGGAAAAATCCAGCAATGGAATGGATTTGGTTGTGATTTATTGATTATTTCAATAAAAGGGAGATTACATATTACAAAGTCTTTGGTGAACATGTAATATTATGCATGACATTATGATATGCTACACCATTTTCCTTCCTTTGTATTGTCTTGATATCTTCATTTAGAATAAGAATGATGTATCGAAATCCAAGACAACTTCATTCCCTTTGTTGTTTTATCTATAATTATTGTTTTTGTATTTAGGAACTCATTTAAAACATGTTTTGATGTCAACATGAAACTCTAATTATAAATAAATTATTCCTTTTTTCTTTTTAATTAACCACCAAACAACCCTTTTCTATCTAATGAAAAATTATAGGTTGATTTATGGCTCTTCAAATTCCCTTTAAAACTCTTCAATTACCAAATCTTTGGCCTTGAACATTCACAAATGTTTCATCTATCGAAAATGTTGATTTTTCATCTTCCCCTTAACAAGCATGATTACCTTCATCTCTATGAACATGATCACCTTCATCTCTATGAGCATGATCACCTTCATCATTGTGAGAGTGATCACCCTTTGTCTTTGTTGGTGTGGTAAACTTCATCTCCATGAGTGAAGTCATCTTTTGTCGCAATGAGCATGCTCAAATTCATATGTGCAAATGAAATCACCCTCCACCTCTACAAGTACAATCAACCTCATCACCGCAAGCATGATCACCCTTAATCCTTGTGAGTGTGACCACCCTTCATCTTCACTATTGCAATTGTATTTATGTTCATGGTTGCAATTAGCCTTTTCTTAGGAAACCACAATTTCATCTGTCTCCATGCATGTGATTTAGTTCCCTTTAAAGGATGCAATTAGGGTTTGTAAAATCTTATTTCACACTATTTAAACATGAGGTAATCACCAATTCGGTAAAGAAATTTTTAGTTGCCTTACCATTCCATTTTCTTATCATGATCTATTTTGAATTGGTTGTCATTTACTTTTCTTACCATTACATTTTCATATCATGATCTATTTCGAATAAGTTTTTATTTGTTCCACATCTTTCATTAATATTATTTGTTGGAACAAATCTATAGTTCTAGCACTCTAAGAAAACAATAATCGTTCCAAAGTAGTTTTTTTTTTCACTATGCATTCCCATGCCTCGCAGAAAGTCAAATCGAAGGAATCTTTGTTCGTGTGAATTTGTTCCTATTCAAAATTATTCTAGTGTTAAATTTTGTGTGCATTGAAATTAGAGAGAAGGTTATTTCACCAAATGTGATAGGAAGAAGTGGAACTAATGAGAGAAAATGCCATGAAGGCCTATGAATGGTAGTTAAGTGGTAGACTATGAGATAAGCTAGAAGGATTCCACCATGAAGCAAATCAACCCAAAGATGTGTGAGGAACCAAGAATAAAAGAATTTGTATATGAGAATTGAAAATATGGAGATTAGTAGCATTGGAGATGTTGAAGAAGATTCATAATCTCAATATCAGATAGATGAAAAATCGAATGCTAATTAAAGAGACTGAAAAATGCATTTGATCAAGATTTTGAAGGAGAGATGTAATTCTAGAATAAAAATTTATTTCCATGATGGTTGTTTAAATCTTGAGTCTCTCATTGAATAGTTAATGGAGCTCGATAAGTAAAATGAATACGAAAATTTTTGATCTAGATTATGTCAGGAAAAAATGAAATAATAAATATAAAAAGGAAAAACATAAAGATATTGCATAGAGCATAGTGATACAATGAAACCAAATTATATTAATGAATGAAATAGGAAAATACTGTAAAATGAAAATCAATACAAACTAGCTAGAATGGTTCTAGCTTATCTTTGAAGAAAGATGTGGTTGACATGGTCATTCACAAGAAGAAATTACAAGAGGTTAAAGATACCTTTTAACATAATTTATGATGCCATATGATGCAAAAAACCAAAACATCCAAAACTATAACCCCATGAAATGATGTAGAAAAATGAATGTAGGCCTAAAGGAGACTAGTTGATACATCAACTTTCCGGGGGCACAAATTTTACATATAAAATCTATTTAGGGATTTTTTTGGACCATTATTGATCCAGATGAATGTCGATGGCCTCCCACCTATTCCAATTGGCTCATTTTTGCAGTTTTCCAGTTTGACATGTTTTTCCCTAGTCTTCGGGTCCCTGACTTGCGGGGCCTCTTTGAGGCCCTAAACAACGCTTTTTAGGGATCGCCACAGTGGGAATGACCTTTGATAGATAGCAAAAAAATACGTATTCATCCAATAGACATTTCCAATCGACTATTGTGCGCCTAAAAAGAAGATCATATGCAAAAGTTACAACCCCGAGAAGTTGATGTACTAACTTACCCAAACGGGGCCCACATGACTTTTGGTGCTTCATCTCCTAGGGTTAGGTTTTTTGGATGTCTAGGGTTTTTGGCATTCCTGTTTATTGTAAAAAGGCCTTCAGAGCCTCATTGTAATCATCTTCTTACAAATGAATGCAACTGTCACATCTCTTCTTAGAGGTAAGCCACCACCATTCTAGCAAGTTTGTTTCCACTACATTTTATAGTTTCAGCTTATTTCCTTATTGAATAGAAACTGGTTTTGTTGTATATCTGTTATTTTTTGTTAAGTATCTTTTGATAATAATCTATATTCATTTCGTTTTGGAAATATATTCCAGATCAATTACAAGGATTATTACATTCTCTATTAGTTAGGTAGGCCACCCAATCACGGATTTTCTGGCGTACAACAACTGTAAAAAATGCAAGTGAAATGCCCAAAAAATGCATTGAAAGTTCAGGATTTAAAATGTTGTAGTAAAACTTCCAAGATATAGAACCATTTAAAATAATTGAGTTGGTGGCCACCATTATCTACCTATATAAACTATTCCCCCGTAGTAAGAAATGGTCCCCATTGTGTCAATTTCCTCCATTAGATGGGAAATTTTTTGTTGAATCTAATTCATAGTGAGCCACTTTCCCTAGTGAAGAAGTTTCCCTACTTCAATGACCTGATAGAGTTGGATCTTCTTCTAGTGGGTTCCCTTGATCTTATTATCCATGATTTATTTGATTTTTACTTTCTCATTATAGTCAAGATTAATTTTTGTACAGGCCAAGTGCTTGGACACCTCTAAGGTGTCCAAGAGAGGTGGAAAAGATGGTCGAAGTAACTCTGCATCAAATACAAGGTGCAATCCAATGAAAGGGGTACTATTTAATTCAAAAACATACTCAACCATAACCTTGGTGATGGTGTAAGGCCCATATTAGAGTGGGTGAAGCTTTTAATAGGGTCTTGTGAGTTTCTCTTTCTACAAATCCAACCATACCTTATCCCCCACCTAACACTTGTGTGGAACCTTATGGTGATTATGTCACAACTTGTACTTAGCATTGTTATTTTGAAAAATATCATGAACTTCCTGCTCGATGTTCTATATCTATTCAAAAAAAATTGCTACTTTGTTAGCCTCGATAAAATAATGGGAGGATTATTATTTTGTAGAAGAAATGGGTAGAACTGCATCAATTAGTATCAATGGCTAGAATCTTCAGCATGTCTTAAAAGGGATATGTCCAACAGAGTTATGAAGGGCTACATTGTGGCTATGTCGAACATAAGGAAGGATCTCATCCGATTATTTTGGATGTCTATAGTTGTACATTCTCAAGATATACAAATCATCGCATTGAATCACCTCGTTTTATACATCGGTTTTGGGGTGGAAGGAAATTGATTGGGTCATCTTGGTTTCCATCATTAACCATAGGATAGAATAGAAAATACTTAAGATCCTACTGTCCCTATCTAAAATAATGATTATTTCAATCCAAGAATGAACCCAAACACACTCAAATAATATATTAGCAATGTTGTTTGTTGCCATAGTCTTCTTATAGGGTGTCAAAATGACCATCTTAAAGAACCAATCAACAACCACAAATACATAGTCATTTCCAAACTTGGTTGAAGGTATGTTGGACATAAAATCCATGGAGTCAAACTCCTAGGGATTATATGGAGTATCTAAATGTGTGTGCAGCCTATTCTTCTAATGAAGGGTTTGGAAAAAACACATGTCGTGCATGATCTGATCTACTTGTTGACATCTTGTCTAAGTTTTGGCTAGTAGAAGTACTTTTATAGTACTTCCATTATCTTTTCCATGAAAAAGTTCCATGGCACAAAAATACAATGTGCCTCCTAAATAAACTTGTCACGCTTGCTTGGAGGAACAAAAATATGGCCTAGATGGCATAAAAGTTCATCCTAGAGATTGAATTTCAAGACTAGTTTACATATTCCTAGTGTCTGATAGGTAGCAATAAATCCAGGGTCTATGTCACACAATTGGTGCCTCCTGGAGCTATTGCATCCACAAGAGTTGAGAAAAATATTGAGTGCCACAACCAAAGGTTACCTGAGGTAGTTTGCAAGGAAATTTGTGTTTCAATTCTTGTACTTGATGTTCAGGTTGAATTGTTGTAGATACATGCATCAATTTTGATGGTAGTTACCATATAACTTTTTATGTGTTTACATGAACTAGATGTTCTTGTGATTATTTTGGATAACCATCTCCTTCTATGAGATGTAGTTCTTCCATTTGCAACAATCGTTCATAATGAAGTGCATTTCCTTCTCATAGGTGGGGTACGCATGAAATGAATCAAAGAGTCTCTCATTGTGATAGGTTATAAAATGCCCATTTTGAGTGAGGAATGCAAAAAAAAATATAGTTATAATAATCTATATCAATCTCCAATAGTTGTTGTAGGTTTTCTAGAGTGAGTTTTGGTACAAAAAAAGGCAATGTTGTAGATCTTTGAATCCTTTCTATTGTGGCTCGACCCAAATGAAATTGTCTTTGGTATCACCCTTGGACACTTATCTTAGGGTCCAAGGAGTATGAGAAAACCTCAACATAAACTTGTTATAGATCATAGTGAGGCCCAAGAAACTACAAATCCCTATTAGAGTTATTGGGGTTCGCCAATTGTGAATCAAATGGATATTGGTTGGATCCACATGCATACCATGTTCATCCATTATGTGTCATAGATCATGATTTTTTGCATGCTAAATGAGAATTTATTTATATTGACAAATAACTTGTTCTTCCATAGGGTCTTCAAGATCTGTTGAATGTGCTATGAATGCTCTACCCAATTTGTTTTTTTGAAGATGAGGATATCATCCAAATATACGACCATAAAATAATTTGTGAACAAACACAATATGCCATCCATCATATTCATGAAAATTGTTGGAGCATTAATCAAGCCAAAAGGCATGACCAACCACTTGAAAATGAATTATTTATACTTGAAGGTAGTCTTCCATAAATCAAATTTTCTTAATGGGTACCTGGTGGTAGCCTAACTTAAAATCAATCCTACCGAAAAACATAACACATTTGATTTGATCAACAAGATTATCAATTTTCTTCTTGACTGTGATTTTGTAGTGCATATTTATAATGAGATGTCATCTTCCCAGAAGGTGCATTATAGAAACCATCCAACTAACTCTTTGACTAAGTTCTTGTAGTCCGTCTTGGCACAAAACCATAGAGAATTCACATTCCAAAAAAATACAACCAAAACGCTTCACAATCAGACCAACATAGAATGCACCTGGTAGGACCAAGAAATCCCCTCTTGTATAGGTTCTTCTCTATGAGGATTTTCCCATGGGAAATTATGGTCTAAAATAATATTTTTATTTTTATAATTCCATCCAGATGCCATATATTGGTCCAATATTTTTATTTGGGTGATAGCACTAGTTGACGAAGAAGAGATTCATATCCTTTAATCAAAGAATAACCTTGGTCTCCCCATCCTCTTTTTTCATATTATTCCACATGGAAGGGGGTTTCTCCTTGAAGCTTAAGTAGTCAAACATGGGAAATCTCCTTCAACTACATAGGTACATCACCTAGATCCCATCATGATCATTAGCTAGAAGTTTTGTACCAAGAAGAGATATCAAATAGGGATTAATTTTGTTGGGCCTTCAACCAATTCATAAGGGAGAGGAGGGAGGGATATTGAATCAGAGGGGATTTCCCCGTGATACTATCTTTCCATAAGTCAATGTTTATTCCATCCTAGGAATCCATTTTATGAGACTTTTAAGAAGAGGTAAGGACACCTAAAGTAATTTCCCAATCTGAGAACCATTTTGAGTCGATGGGGATTTGTCAAGGATATCGATTCGATATCTTCAAAAATATTTAAAAGGAGAAATTTTTTCCACCACTCATTTATGCTTGTAATCATCCTCCACAATAGGTTATCTCCAAGGGCATTGTTCATCATCATCGTATCCTTTACACCTACGGTCCTATGTTCCTTTTGGGCACACATAATATTATGGTTTATCACGTGGAAACTCTTATGATTGGTCATACCTCCTTATCAAAGAAACTTCATTAACTATTGATCTAAGGAGTTTTTAATGCCCATTGGCACCATAAGGAGGATAATGGCAATATTGGTAAGGTTGAGATGACCCACTGGAGAATGTTCGACAACACATGTATTCCAACATAGGAAAAACACCTTCAGAAACCACTCACACAACTAGATCAAAGGTCAACACATCGATGTTTTTATGTGGTAAATGCCTACGAGGAAATATCCATGGCCCTGGCCAACACGACCACTTGGAGTAGTTTATTAATGAAAAAAAAATATTATAGGGAGATTTTACAAGAGAGTTTCTCACAATCGATCATCTACAAATGACCCTCCATGCTATTTAAATGGAGATCATGGACCAATCGGGTGTTAAGCCACAAATAAATGTAGTTGTTAATATTAAGGAGAATATGGACCGTCATATCACTCTATGCCGAGAATATATCATGACCATCATATTACCTAAATACAAATGCATATTAATGCATACTAAAGAAACACACTAAGAAACACACTTTTACCCAACGACACATTAGACCAAGTATATATTTAATAACTCCTAAGTGTCTAAATATCCTAACACCCATGTTTAAGAACAACTTGGGATATGATTGAAGGATTTAAAAAATTGACACAATAGGAAAAGGAAGGAGGAATTGGATCCTATCCCCCCTTAACGAAAAATTCTGTAACTCATAACATAGATCAAAGTTTGGAAAAAATCAATTTTGTAAGATACTTTGTGAAAATGTTTGCAACTTGATCTTCTGTAGGGAAAAAGAGCACTTCAATAACTCGATTATGAATGAGATTTTTTATGAGTGCATGTGTATATCGATGTGTTTGTTGCGTTGATGTTGAAATGGGTATTTGGAGAGCTTGATGGCACTCTAATTGTCGCACCAAAGATGAGTCATATGTTATTGCTTGACTTGAATCCAAACTATGAAAGGATCTGTCAAAGCCAAAAGGCTTTCTGACTTGCATTTACCATTGCTCGATACTCTGCTTCTACTGAAGAAAGTGAAATATCTTATTATTTCTTATAGGCCCAAGTGACAAGTGTTGAACCAAGGCTGAAAACATAATCTACAGTAGAATGTCAATCATTAGGGTAATCGACCCAATATAAGTCAGTGAAACCAACCAATAAAGGAGTCCCCCATGTACTGTAATGTATCCCGAATTGAATTGTACCCCATACATACTAAAGTATCATTTTAGTTGCTTCCCAATGGCTTTCATGGTGTGTTTTCATATACTGAGAAATAATACCAACAACAAATGAAATATCAGGACAAATATGAGTCAAGTATAAGAGGTTATTGTTAATTTTATTGTTGTTATTAGGTTATAAATGCATTTTCAAATCAACAATAGAGAGAGGATCATTTAAAGAAACATAATCACAAGGTACACAACATGTTATCTTGGGAAACCCTCATGGGGGATAAAACCCATCAAAAAATTCCTCAATAATAGATTGTCAATACAATACCAAGAATAAGACCAAACCATCAAGAATAACCTATGACTGAGCATGCGCCCCTCTCTTCTTCTTCTTTCAACTGCAACTATCTTCAAAAGATGCACACTAGAAGTGTGATTGAGTGAGTGAACAAATGAGGCACCATCCTCACTTATAAATACTACTCGGGTGGTGTTAGGGTTATGTCTCTTCACTTAGTAGGGCCAACTTCTTCCAAGAGTGGTTAAAACCACTTTATAAACCCTAGGGTACGACTTTAGAATTACCACCATATAAAGATGGTATGACTAATACAAGACCATATTTATACAAGAACCGACATGATCAGTCCACAACAGTCATACCATATTTATATTGGAGCTTTACAACTCCCCTCTGCACCATATCATGAATTTAGTGATAGAAGATCTCCATGTGCTTTGACTTATCATGGAACACTGGTTTCTTCATCACATTTATGCAACCCTGGTTATCACATAGAATCACGGTTGCTTCCACATCCAGATGAGTAGACCTATCAACAACTTTCGAAGCCATATGGCTTCACAACTGGTGGAACATGCTGTAATGTATTCTTCTTCTACCATGCTGGGAGAAATACTAGATTGCTTCCTACTTTTCCATGAATTCATGGCTGACCCCAGAATGAAACAACATCCTAAAGTTCTCTTTCTATCATAAGCACTTCCAGCCCAATTTGAATCAGTATAACCATAGAGTGTCAAGTCATGATCTCTAGTATAACATAGACCATAATCCAACGTACGCTTAAGGTATCTCATCACATGCTTTGCAGCTACAAGGTGAACATGTATAGGATCTACGAGATAATAACTGAAGGCGTTCATAGTAAAGAATATATCTATCTTGGTATTTTCCAAATACATCAATGAACCAATAATCTATTTATATAGAGTAGCATCAACCAATTATGACGAACTATCAACCATGAGCTTCAACTTTGTTTCCATGGGTGTGGTCATGGATTTACATTCCAATGAGTCAAATCTCTTCAGTATTTCAACTACACACTTCGCTTGGTTAAGGAAGATATTCTAAATATTGCATTATGCCTAGGTATTTCATCTCAAACTCTGTAGTGAGATTCTTCTTACAATCTATGATGAGATTTTATTCTCCTGTTAAGAATAAGTCATCCACATACACTAGCAATATAACTGGCTCATCATTCATAACCTTGAAGTAAAGGTTAGAATCAACTTTATTCTTGGTAAATCCAAAGCTCGTCAGGAAACTATCAATTCTTCCATAGCAAGCTCTAGGATCTTGCTTTAACCCGTATACATCTTTCTTCAACCTGTAGATATGAGTCTTTCTATCTTCAACTTCAAACCATTGTGGTTGTTCTATATACACTTCTTCTTCAATAACACCATTTAAGAAGGTTGTTTTCACATCCATCTGGTGTAACTTCCATTTGATTTTGGTTGCAAGAGATATGATGGTTCTAATAGAAGTGTATTTGGATACAGGAGCAAAGGTGTCTTCATAATCAATACCTTCCTTTTGAGAAAAACCACGAGACACAAGTCTTTATTTATGTTTCTCAATACTTTTGTCTACTGCATGTTTTATCTTGTATATCCACTTGGAAGATACCACATCTTTGTTATTTGGTCTGGGAACTATTTCCCATACATCATTCTTTATAATGGATTGGTATAATTTTCTCATGACATCCATCCATTCTTTATTATGAATGGTTTCTTGAAAGAAAGTAGGTTCCTTTTCTATGAGATCACACATCAAGGCCATATAGCTGGAGAATGGCTTAGGTTTCTTACTTTGTCTCATGGTTCCTTCTGGGGCACCATACTTCTCTCCATCTTGAATAAGTTCACTAACCCAAGATGGATTTCTCTTGTGAGATATCATCATTTGGGGAGGTTCTTGAGATTCTACCATATCACGATCTTCTGGAATATCATCATCAGGAGTAACTGTAACTTCCTTCATTAGTTCTACAACTCTGGGAGCTATAAGTTCTTCTTCATATATTTCTTCAAGCTAGCATTTCCTTGATATTTTGAGTGTTGCATCTTCATCAAAGGTTACATTTCTGTTTATCTCAATATGATGGTAACCTGGTATGTAAATTATGAAGGCCTTAGAGACCTCACAGTATCCAACAAATATCCACTTCTTTCCTGAAGGATCCAACTTAGTCCTTATTTCTTTTGGAATGTGTACAAACACTACAAACCAAATATTTTTAGATGGCTTACTTATGGCTTCATTTTGGTGAACAGTTCTTCGGGGGTTTAAATCCAAGTGCACTGTGGGATAAAATTTTTTGGACATAAACTATTGTTCTTGATGCTTCATCCCATAAGTGCATTGGAATATCTTGATCGTGAATCATAGTCTTCATTTCTTCCATAATTGTTCTATTCTTTCTCTCTGCTACACAATTTTGTTGAGGATTATAGAGAGTGGTGAGCTCCCTCTTAATCCCAACACCTCTACAAAAAATTCCAAATTCATTTGAGGTGTAATATCCTCAATTATCTAACCTGAGTATCTTGATTTTTCTTTCGGAGAGGTTTTCTACCAAGGCTTTGAATTCCTTGAAATTTTCAAGTACTTAATCTTTTTATTTCAATAAATAAACCCAAGTATTACGAGAGAAATCATCAATAAATGACA
>JASDQU010290675.1:993-14448 GCA_032191745.1 Picea mariana | reverse complement strand
TTTTACCTGGAACACCTTCTTGAGACTAGTCAATAGGACTAGTCAGATACCCTATCTTACACAAGGTGTATCTACAAATTTAAGATGACCCAGAAGCTGAACGTTTTACCACAGATACCTTACTAATTTATGTAAATGGACTCTAGATTTTAGGTTCTGAAATGTTACAAAAATTGTTTTATAGCGAAAATTCCGTAATGACTCATTTCAGGATGATTCCAGAATCCTATCTTGTACAGGCTATATATCCGAAAGTATAAGGCCTCAGGAGCTAAATTGTGAACCCAACGTACCTTGATCCATCTACTAAATAACCTCCAAGCCATTCCTTCTGAAACATTGTAGAAAACAAGTTATAGCAAAAGTGCCACTGTGTCTCAGATGTAGCAGCGAAACCCCAAGACATTGAGCTCTGATACCATATGTTAAGAACAAAACATTAATATAGCATAGAAAAACCTTAGGAAAAGTACTCAACGCCTTGAAAAAGAGATAATTTTAGATAACAAGCCTCTTTGAGGGGGCAACCTCCTTTTACCCCACTTAAATGTTCAAGTACAAGATGATTCAAAATGAAAATGTCTCCTTGGTATATATAGGAGACTAGGAGGTATAATTACAAATAATGGCCTAAAGCCGACATAAATAAAATAACATTACTAATATAATATGCCCCAATTAAGGGGTAATGATCCAATATTAGGGCTTAACAAAGAGGTTCCTCAGACACTAATAGATGAAGGTGCGTCTGTTAGTATATTGTCCTCTTTTTCTTGGCAAGCTTTGGGTTTTCCTCAGCTTGTGCCGGTTACACAGAATTTGTTAGCTTTTAACAGAAGAACTAGTCAACCTTTAGGGACCCTTCCTCAGTTTCCTGTAACTTTGGGAGGGAAAACTGTCTTTATTGACGTCATGGTAGTCCAAGACCCCTTGGATTTCTCTTTACTCCTTGGGCAAGATTATGTCTATGCTATGAAATCTATTGTGTCTAATATTTTTTATGTGATATATTTCCCTCACGATGGATGAGTTGTGATCGTTGATCAACTTTCATTCATTGACCCTGACTGGATTTCCTCCCTAAATGGTTCTTATATGCAGACGGTATTTCCCCCACCACAGGTCAATTATGTGGCATTGTCTCCCATGACTTCAACTTCTGATGACTTGGATCTGGTAGTTGACATGGTGATTTATTCGGTAGGAATATTGGATATTAATCTCCTTACCCCTGTCACGGCCCTCAACATGTGTTCCTTCCAGAGTGATTTTCTTCCATTCAGTGAAGATCTGTTGGAAGCCATGACCGAGTTTTATCCCTTGAGATGGTATCCTTCCGGAGCATTGTCCTCTTGGAATCCATGATCAAGAAGAGAGTCGAGGATAGTTTTTGCGTCTCTGAGGCAACCTCATTAAAAAATGAAACAAGGGTATATGAGAATGATTTTTGGATTGCAAGCTTGTTAAAAAATGAAACGAGACTTGAGCATAGTTTTCTAATTTCAAGATCGTTAAAAAATGAAACCACTTAAGAGGATAGTTTTTTCACCTCTGTGGAAACTGTTGGTGTCTAAAGATGTCCTAAAAACAACCTTATCTTAACATTAATTTATCAACCCAGAGATTCATCTTTTATCTCAAGAATATCAGCAAAGTCTATGCAGGTAGCCTAAAATCGTGTAGCTAAACCAAATCTGAGTTCATCAACAATCAAGTTCCTCAACCATTCACCAAAGATTCTAAGAACTAATGGAATAGAGGTATGATTACTAAGATGCTATAAAATGGAAAATAACTAATTAATCTATTGAATTCACTTAACTAAAAAGAGGTAATTGAATCTAAGTAAGGACTTGCAAAATTAACTATCAATTACGAATTTTGATTACTCGAAAGGAAATAACGAATTACTTTATCTACAGAAAGAAACAACAATTGTAATCTAATCAGAAAGGAGAGCTAATGTAACTTTAACCGAAAAGAACAACTATTGTAACTTTAACTGAAAGGAACAACAATCATAAATCTAAGGAAAAGGAGCAACACAGATGAATGTGAGGAACTGTCAAGCAATAACTTCAGAAATGGAAATCATAACGGAAATCATTAATAAATAATGGAAATGTATGTCTTCTATACACAAACAATCATAAAATCATTAACACACTTATGCATTTATCCTTGGCTATTGTAAAAGAGATTTGAATCACAAAATGGAAATCAAACTTTGAACTGATACAATTATAGAACGAGATAGTAGCTCCTTTAGACTGGGCCCTCGGTCTTCAGAAGTACTACTACGAGAAAATTAGAGCACAGAAATGATAAAAACACTCAAAAATTTCATTGATTCCATGTCTGGTAAAACATTTACAAAAACTGCTTGCGCAGAGCAATTCTGAATCTAACTACTTGAATGCATTTTTTTCTTGTTTTCTGGATCTATTACCCTCTTATATATTACAATAGTTTGGGTAAATCAAGTTATCCTGAGGATCGAAAGATCCTCAGGATTTCTTTACTATTATAAAGTTACAATATAGACAATGCATTATTTTCAAAACTGCTTTGCGCCTAAAAAGTCTTCAACCTTTACTAGCTTGCGCATAGCCAAAATCTCTTTGGTTATCTTTGACAGTTATTTTTCCAATTCTGCAACAAAATCAAACCATTCCAATCGTAAATTAGAATCTATTTAATAAAACTTTAATAACAACCCTAAGAGACATATTAATCATATTCTTTCCTGTCTATCCCTAACTATCTGAAGAATCAATCAAAATCATATCATGAACTGTGGGAAAAAGGAAGATATTTATACCTTTTTCGTAACCCAACATACCCCCCAGCTTACCTTCTTGCATTTCCTCATGCAAGCTAGATTATTTCATGTAAAGAAGTTATACTTTAGGGAGGAAAAGTTGGTTCACCTGGTCTCCTGAAACCATGGTTTCTTTTGATTTCGTCAAAAGCGGCGTCCTGTCTCTTTTTATTAATTTGATAATCCTTCTGGTAAATTTCTAGAGGAAACTAGAGGAGAGGGGGGTTATACCTGCATCCCATCCAAGAAGGTTCTTCCTCCTAGAGTAGTATAGAATACCTTTCCACTATGAAGGTTGCTGCAAAGAAATTCCTATATCCAAAGGGCTCTCTACTTTTAACCTCATCGGAGGATGCATCCCATCTTAGCTTGGAAGCAGCAAGAGCTTCTTCCTTGAGTTCTCTAAAATATGTGATACCTGAATGGATGGCATGTAAATGGATAGGAGCCAATGATTCCACAACCCCTGCCCTTTTCATGAAGGTCTTATGTCGCATGATGGCTGGGAATGATTTTGGAGGCTCTCCTCTAATCCAAAGATCTAAACCAGTTTCTCTGTTTATGAACATTTTGTGAGCCTTAACCCATCTAACCTGGTTTCTCGTAAAGGATAGGAATGCCTAGAACTGTATGTCCTCTATGAAGAGGCCATGGTTGTCTCCTCTAACTTCTTCCAAAATGAGATTATGGAAATATAATTCACACATAAGGTATTTTACCTTCTCTTCCTGATCTCTGAAACATGAAATAAATTCTGGAACAGTGCAAACGAAATGGGTTTACCTACTCTGATGGCATTCACTTTCAACAATAGATATCGTTCCAGTAAGAATAAAACATAATTAGTGGCAGGGGCTCTATAATTGATGGCATCAGAGTAGACATCACAGATGTTTTTGATTTGCTCCAAGGCTTTTTCCAAAAGGGTTTGCACTTTTTTGATATTCTCTTGGGATTTGGTAAGCGCAGCATAAGTCTCACCCTCTATTGTTGTCATGTCCATCAGTTCTTTAACAACCCTTTGATATTCAGTCCTAGTTACCATTTCATGTTGGTGTTGGACCAATGCTTGCTGTGCTTGTGTAACTTCTGCTTTTAGTCTATCGATTATGACACTCTGTGCTTGAGATTGAGATGCTTGGTGTTCTTCCATAGCACTCTTCCCTTCCCTGGATTGAATCAATGCTTGATGGGTCTGTACCAATTCTTCTTTTATCTTATGAATGATGGCACCCTGTGCCCGAGATTGGGATGCTTGATATTCATTCATTTCTTCTCTGGAGTGAATTAATGCTTGCTGGGTCTGTGCAAGCTCTGCTTCTAGTCTATTCATGATAGTACTCTGTTCCTGGGACTGCTATGTTATCATCAGTAATTTGCCTCTGTTTTGAATCAGGGTTTGTTGAGACTGCAATAGTTCTTCCTCCTGTCTCTTAATAGTATAATTTTGCTCAAAGAGTTGAGTTGTTTCCTCTAAAATTGGAGTGTTTGTCTGTATCCTAGCATCAACCATCTCTTGTGTTTCTACAGGAATTACATCTTCATCCTGAACTACTTCTTATTCTACCATTAATTCCTCAGGGTCTGTCTGTATTCCTACAGAAGTTGTACTAGCTGCTTTATTAGGAAGAAGATTTCTTCCTTGCAGTCTACCCTTTTTGTTTTTCTTTCTTCTATGGATCTTGTATGATAGTTCTAACTATTTCCTCAATTCCTTGATGATCTCCTTGAGTTTTCCCACCTTCTGCTTTAATACAAAAACCCTCTTAGCCTTTTTCTTCAATAATTTGTTTTCTTTCTTTAATTTCCTAATTTGTTTCTTGCTTTTGGCTGATTTCTATTTATGAGGGATCTAGAGGTCTTCTTCATTTCGTCCAGTAGATGGTTGTCCCTCTGTTCCTTCCAAGTGCTCTCGTTGTCCAAGAGGGTCTCCTATTTAAAAAATAAATTCCTCCAGTGCTATGTCATCTGGAAAATACATTTCGATATCAGGAAAGTCTTCAGCTAGTTTTGAAGAGGAGGCTGGTTCTGGGTCTTTTTCCAGATTATTTTCATCTCTGTTAGTTAAGGTTCCTAAATGCCCCAAAATATGAGCTATTTTTATCTCATAGCTCTTCAAAAAGTGTCTTGTCAGGTGCTCTACTGCAGGTTGGGTGTCTCCCTGATTATCCTTTTGTGCTGTCTGCTCTGCTTGCTCAATTGCTTGAACATTTTTCTGTAAAGGTTGTTCTATGAAACTCTGAAGTTCTTCAGGATGCTCTATTGCATCCTGAATTGCTTCAGTTGTTTCCTGAGTTTGTTTGCTTCTCTTCCTTGTCCTAGGGGGGGATCTAAGAGCAACCATTGTTATCTTCTTTCGTTTTGTTAATGCTTGTGCCTGTGAGGTCTGGGCCTTAATGATTTGAGCAGGTTCTGCTTCAATTTCAGTTTGAGGCAGTGGAATTTCTCTTTGGGTGGTGGTCGCCTGCTCTAGTTGTGGAGGTCTATTGGTCTCAATCAGAATCTCCCAAGTCAAATGAGTTTGACTCAATGCTTTATCCACTATTATTTTTACTAATCTGTGGTGGCTAATGACAGTAATAGGATCCTTGGACTTTTGTGTTCTTAAGGAAAATTCATGTAGTATGGTATGCAAGAAGAAAGGTAGGTTAAGTACTAACTGTTGTTTTAAGGCTACCAACAATTTGAGATGGTGAGGTCGAATTACATCGTATCATCCATCACAGGTGATGTACCGCTGAACTATCCCCGCCAATTCCTTCCACAGTTCACTGAGGGTACTGGGATTAAGTCCCTTTCCTTTTTTATCCAATTCTTCCCCAGGTTCTGTGAAAGATTCCACGGATTCCCTCAGCTTCGTGTATTTCCATGTCCATTGAATTCCTGTGTTAGGGAGACCTATGAATTCTTCTATGATTTCTGGGGTAACTGAGATTTGTATGCCTTGCACCGTAGAGATTTATCCTTGCAGGTTTTGAAAGAATTCGAGCGTGACATTTGTGTCATAACCTTGAAAGTGGCTGAAGTACTCGGTCCACCCTAGGTAATGTAGGATTTCTCTTGCCTATTCTATAACCTGGAGTAATGTTGGCTCTCTACGCACACTTCTGCCACCCATATTTCTATGAGAAAGAAAGAACGACTATCGTTCCTATTTACAAATTTGGTTAGACTAGCTTTGGAGAAGCAGATGCCAAAAATGAAAAATATCAGTAACAAAAAATGTATAAAGACGTGGGTTTTATATTTATTGCAATCATTACAGCTAGTCAAGAAGTGTGCCGAGCATCCCCCTCATTAATGTAGAGGTCGTCCTTGACCGTCAGTGTAGGCGGAAGTAATGAGTGCAGTTATTTTTGGGTGAGAGGTAATGATTGCATTACTTCCGCCAATAGGGGCTAATCATATATAATTTTCAAAAAGACACATGCCACCAAAAAATCATTTAAACGATAGTCATTTGATGTGTGGAATTTGTAAAGTTATTACACCTATGTGCAAAAAAAAAATGATTTATGGAGAAATCAATCAAAAATAAATTAAATCTGTTCATTTTTATTTTTTTTAATAGTCCACATAACATAATATTGTTACTTTTCCAGGTGATTGAGTATAACTGATATGATAACCTCATTATTTGAGTAAAGGAGATCTAGAGACACGCATAAACTTGGTACTTTGAGATAATCTTCCATACCATAGGCAGAGCCACTGCTGTCGGCAGGCGTCCATAGCCTTGGCAGGGTTGCCTTTTAACCCTTAGATGAGCCTTTATCCTTAATACACATGTGAATCATCTTTTTTCAAAAAGACCATTATCCTGGTTTGGTAGCCAGATGATGATAATGCCACTCACTAGATTGTAACTTAAGTGAACAAGCCATCTCGTGATGAGACCTCTTGTCCTTCGACAAAATAAAATGTCAAAGGCCATTGCCCTGGTGTGGTAGCCATAGTGGGAATGTCACTTACGTTAGTATCCTATGATCGTGGTAAGTGGGCTTGTGATGAGACCCCCCATTCTTTATGAAAAGATTTGTATTGTGTATCTTTATTTATTTGTATCTTTTCTTAATAAATATTTGAATCATCTTTTCCCAAGAAGACCATTATCCTGGTTTGGTGGCCAGATGATGATAATGCCACTCACTAGATTGTAACTTAAGTGAACAAGCCAGCTCGTGACGAGACCTCTTGTCCTTTGACAAAAGAAAATGTCAAAGGCCATTACCCTGGTGTGGTAGCCATAGTGGGAATGTCACTTACGTTAGTATCCTATGATCATGGTAGGTTGGATCGTAATGAGACCCCCCGTTCTTTATGGGAAAAGTTTATTATATATATATATATATATATATATATATATTATTATTATTATTATTATTATTATTTGATAAGGGAGGCTCATCTACTCCTTAAGAGTAAGGGCGATAAGGAAGTGTAAATATGCCAAGTAAAAGTGTGCTGAAGACCCCTTATAATATAGAGGCAGAATATCATTTAGGTATATTTTTATGTATAAGGGAAAGAAACAACTTATGGTGGCGATCGATTATGAATGAGGTTTAAGATATTTTGGAGAGATTATTCCACGGATTTTTTTTTTTTTGATAAGGTGTGAGGAACCATCCACAAAATAATGACAGATCATTGTAATGACGATTAGAGACAATGTTGGTGAAAATTATTTGATGAAAGCCTCACTTACGGAGGAATGGCTACCATTTGAATGGTAAAGAAGGGAATGACAATCGCACGAAAAGGAACAATAGTTGTTCTGTTCAAAAAATGGAACAATAGGTGCACGGAAAGGGAATAGCAGTTGTTCCATTCAAAAAGGAACAACAGGCGCATGAGAAGGGAACAATAGTTGTTGCGTTCAAAAAGGAACAGCAGGCACACGAGAAAGGAACAACAGTTGTGCGAAAAGGAACAATAGTTTTTCCATTCAAAAGGAAACAACAGGCGCGTGAGAAAGGAACAGAAGTTGTGCGAAAAGGAATAGCAGTTGTTCTGTTCAAAAGGAAATGACAGGTGAGTGAGAAAGGAACAACAGTTGTGCGAAAAGGAACAGTACTTGTTCCGTTCAAAAGGAAATGACAGGCGCACAAGAAAGGAACAACATTTGCGTGAAAAGGAACAACAGTTGTTCTGTTCAAAAGGAAACAATAGGCGCACGAGAAAGGAACAACATCGTCATGAAAATGTAAAAGACAGAGTCTGTGTGATAAAAAAAAATGGGAGTATGGAACAGAAGAAGGTGCTAATTGTAGTTATCTGTCCCGATTCTTGTTTCCTAGATGACTTTTTATAAAACAAAGAAAAATTGACCACTCAGTTGGAAAACTATGTACAGTATAAACAAAATACATCGTTTATGGAGTTGGGGTGGTTGGGTTGCCTTCCCAGCCAACCAAAATCTGCACCGTAGGGTCTTTACTTACTTCTTGATAGAAAGAATCTTTTGAAGCTGGCTGGTGGTAAAGTCGTAGCCGGTGTCCATTGACCAGAAAGGGTGATCCAGACCCATCGATGGTGCTAAAATTAATTGTGCCATTATCATGGACTTCATTAATTTCATACGGCCCTAGCCATCGTGTCTGTAATTTCCTAGGAAAGTCCTGAAATATAGAATCATAGAGGAGCGCCCACTCACCTTTCTTCAATGATTTCTTCTTGATATGATTGTCGTGCCAGGTTTCTCTCTATCGTTGGATAACAACTGTGCACTCCACACCAAACAATCATGCTTCATCTAATTTGTTGAGATGTTGAAGGCATCGTTTATGTGCTTCAGTAAGATTTAGCCCAATTTCCTGGGCCATTCTTAGGGTCTTGATGTAGAATTCTATTGGGAAGATGGGTTCTTTACCATAGAATAGATGGTAAGGAGAGTAGCCAGTGGTGTTATGCCAGGTTGTACGATAATCCCATAAGGCATTTGGGAGCTTAGTAGCCCAATTCTGTCAGTTTGTTGAGGCAGTCTTCATCAGAATTGCCTCTAGGACCTTATTGGTGCTTTCTACTTGCCCGTTTTCTTGTGGGTGGTATGGAGAAGTAACTCTGCTTGATGTGATAGCTATCCAGGGTGGCGGTGATTCTATGGCCTGTAAATTGTGACCCTCCATCAATAATTATTTCTTTGGGTAGTCCATACCATACAAACAATTTGAAAAGGAATTTGATGACTACTTCTTCTGTTGCATTTGGTAAAGCTTCCGCCTCTACCCATTTGGTCATGTAGTCCATTGCAACGAGAATATAGGAATTTTGATTTGACTTTGGATTAAAGGGGCCGACGAAGTCTAGCGCCCATCTTTCAAATGGTTCTATGACTAGTTGTGTTTTCAAGGGCATTTCATCAGCCTGACCTGGTTTCCCCATCCACTGACAGTTGTCGCATGTCTAGACATATTTCTTGGCATCTTTGAATATTGAGGGCCAATAATAGCCCATCTGTAAGATTTTGTGTCAAGTCTTGCGGTCTGCAAAATCCCCCCCACAGGGCTCGTCATGTCCTTCTTTTAGTATGTCATAGATTACATCCTCTTGTACGCATCGCCGGATCTGGAGATCAACTCCTGTGTGGAAAAGATATCCACTAATCCAAGTGAATCGTGCGCTACACTGGATGATTAGTCATCTTTCCTTTGATGATAAATGTGTCGATAATCTTCTCGCTGCTAGATAGTTTGGTACATCAACGTACCAAGGTGGTTTTGTGTCGACAGCAAACATATGCTCATCCGGGAATTGATCCTCAGTTGTTAATGAGTCATCTATTTTTGGGATGCAAGACAGGAAGTCTGCGACAAGATTTTCTCTCCCAGGTAGATCTTTGATGGTGATATCCAATTCCTACAATAATAATAACCATCGAGTGACCCATCCATTAGTAATTGGTTTATTAGCTAGATATCTAATGACAAAATGATCAGTATACATGATAACTGGATAGCCTATTATATAATGATGAAATTTATTGATGGCATGTATAACAACTAAGAACTCTTTCTTTGTTACTGTATAATTAAGTTCGGCTAGAGTTAAATTCTTGCAAATGAAATAAATGGAATAGGATTTCTTTTCTTCTTCCTGTCCCAGAACAACACCTATGGCAATGTCTGAGGTGTCGGTGGAAATTTGAAATGGTATTTTCCAATTAGGTCCTCCCAACACTAGTGTTGTTGAGATCAGTTTCTTGAGTCCTACAAAAGCCACATCACATTTGTCAGACCATTGAAATTCTACATTACTTGTCAAATGTAAAGGCGCAGTGGTTTTTGAAAAATTTGGCATAAATCTGTGATAGTATCCTAAAGCACCAAGGAAACTACATACCTCAGTTTGTGTGTGTGGAGTAGGTAGATTAAGAATTACCTCAATTTTTTCTGGGTCTACTCTAATTCCATCTGTAGAAATGTAATGCCCTAATACCACACCTTTTATCATCATCATGTGACATTTTTCATGGCTTAGATGTAACCTGGTAGCGATGCACCATTCCAATACCCTCTCCATATTATTCAAGGCTTGATCGAAGTCATCGTCGTACGGGGTGAAATCATCCATGTAGACTTCAAGCCCTTCACTAATCAGATCACTGAATATGCTCAGAATGGCCCTTTGGAATGTAGCTAGAGCGTTACAAAGTCCGAAGGGAAATACTTTGTAGGCAAAGGTACCCCAGGGACATGTGAATGCCATTTTATCCTGACCTTCTGGGGTAATATGGATCTAATTGTATCCACTGGAACCGTCTAGGAAATAGAAGAATTTCTTCCCTGCCAAGGTATCTAGGACCTGATCAATGAAAGGTAATGGAAAATGATATTTTTGAGTAGCTTTGTTTAGTTCCCTGTAATCAACGCAGATTCACCACTTCCCGTTTTTCTTTGGGACAATGACTAATGGGGAAACCCATCGACTATCTGAGATAGGGTATATAAAATCTATGTCCGAAAGCTTTTGTATCTCTTCTTTAACAATATCTATGAGGTGGGGGTTCAGTCTTATTTGTGGTTTTCAGATAGGTCGGATGTCTTTCTCAATATAAATGTGGTGTGTGTAGAGTTGTGTATCAATACCTTTCATACCAGAGTACTCCCAAGAAAAATCTTGTTGGTATTTTGAGAGAGTTTGGATTAGCTTTTGTTGTTTTTTCTCTTCTAGGTTGGAATTAATGTTTAGAGACTTCCCTGGTGTGATCTCAATGGATTTGTTGTTGTGAACAGTGGTAGTCGGAATTTGTTGTTCCATTAAATCTTCCATAGGGTCTCCCTGTGCTTCAGAGTCTAGAACAGCTTGGAGCATCTGGCATGTTGGGTTACTTACAGCGGTTGGGTTGTTAATAAACCCACTAATTACATCAGCCTCTAGCTCATTCTTGTGCTTGAGGGCTTCTTCCATCATGAGTGGGACACGCAGGTCCTTCTCTGGATATCGTGGTGGTGGCAATTGCGGGTGTATGATCGTTGGACTAGGTTTGGTTGGAGGATATAAGATGAGATTCCTTGTAACCTCTCCTCTAGCAATTTTCATTGTACCCGATCGATAGCCTATGTACGCATCAACTGTAGTGAGCCATGGTCTACCCAATATCAATGGATTCCCTTCAAGTCCACTTCTTGGGTTGATGATGAGAAAATCTATGGGATATTCACAAGAATCAAATGAAATGGCTATATCATGTAGTGTGCTGAGTGGTTTGACCACTGATTGATCGACCAATTGCAACATGATCGGGGTTGGGTCAAAAGAGTGAAGACCTAGGGAATTGCAGGTTTCCATAGTTAGAATATTGATGGCCGCCCCCAAATCAAATAGGGTATTTGGAAAGGAACAACCCTGAATCTAAAATGTTATTATGGGGTTCCAAGGATTTGCATATTTAACTGGTGTTTCTCTACCCAAAATTAGATCAGATAAGGCTCCCACTACATGAACTGTTGATGATGAATTTTTTATTTTTCTGATGGGCTTCCTCCCACATAGCTCCTTGATTGTCTTTACATAGATCGGTATGTCTTGCAGGGCTTGCAGGAGTGGAATTTTGATGTATAAATTCCTGAGTTCTCCTACAATGTCGAAGTCAAGATATACAGTGGGTTTCACTATCATCAGTCTTTCAGGGAACAGAGGGGAGGGAATTGCATCCTTATCAGAGTCTTGTGATTCGACTATGTTCCTCCCTTGCCTGATTTCTTCTGTTATTACCACAGTCGATGGTGTTATTGCTGGTTTTTTTTCATTCCCCTGTTCTTGGGGAATGTCATTTTGTTCAGGGGAGATGATGCACCCTGATCTTAACTGAAGTTCATTGCACCCTACTAGATTGATTTTCCCTTCTCCACTTTCCATAATCTAGATGAGCTGAGCTAGTTTGTTATTGGGATTTAGGTGGGGTTGGGTAGGTAATTGAGGGCGCAATTGTGATTGGGGCAATGGGAGTGGAGTTTGTAATGGAGGTTGGATTTGAGAGGTCATCCCCATGGGGCACTACTAGTTCTAGTTCCAATTTGGGTTTTGGGCAGTCGAGTTAGGCCATTGTGGAGGGTAGGTATTGTTGGTTTCATTCTTTGGCCTATCCTTTGTCCTAAAATCCCATCATTATCCACCATTTTCTTCACTAAACCTTCATAAATCCCTCATATTTTATTGAAATTGATTAATATAGTATCCTGATTGTTATTTCTACATTAAAATCAATTTATGGAATTTTTGTGTTAAAAATTGAAATTTTCAAAAATTGTAGATGTGGTAACTTCTTGTAAATGATTTATGATCTGACATGTGGCATAACAGGTAGACCCAAATGAAGGACATGAGATTTGATCTGGAATGTACACAGATGGTGAAGAATCTTCCTAAATATCTGATCAACGCTGATGAAACCCAGTTAGTTTAGTAGAAAAATCTGAATCATAAATGAATAGGCTTGATATTTTGCTTATGTTTAGGGATTCAAACTGATTCGACTTGATTTAGAGATCAGTTAGGTTTTTATGAAATGAAAATAGCCCCTTTTTTAATTTTTATATAAATAAGTAGTAGAAACATGTAAATGGGGGTGAAGAATGTATGTTGGTGATGCAAAGAAGAGACAGGAGACTGTGTACGAGCTTCAGAACTCTATTTTTTTTTGTAAGTAAGAAGTATATATATTAAGTGCCTTCCAGAAGAAAAGCTGAGTAGAAAAATACAAAGATGTTCATGCCGAGGTTACTGGACTACCCCAACAGAGGGGAAACCAGTCCAACTAACCCAAGAGTCCCCATAATTTAACAGATGTATTGTTTACCATATAAAACATAAAAGTTCACATCTAAGACTTCACTGACTAAGACTTCCCCATATGCTAAGGAAAAAACGTTAACAAATAAACTGCTGACCATTTGAGACTGGAGGACTGACAAGACTAAAGAACTAGACACCTGGAGAATAGTCTGGCCACTTGTCCTGGAGATCCCTTGGCCAAGGCTCCTCCTCCACATACGTAGGCTGATCTGCCTAGATATTTCCATCTTCCACATCGCCCGCAGTGTCGTCGGCCTTTCTCTCTCGCACTACGTCCTGACCTGCACCTATCTCTGCACCCGGCTCCTCCATTGGAATAGCCTCGGTCGGGCTTGAGG
>JASDQU010290671.1:6529-19877 GCA_032191745.1 Picea mariana | reverse complement strand
AGTGTCCATTTATGAGGGCACAAACGAGGTTACTGAATGCCCTGGTTAACTACTGGCATCCGAATACAGAGGCATTCATGATAGAGGGACAACCGTTGACTCCAATGACTGAAGACATCTACTTCCTGAATGGCCTCTCAAGGAGAGGGGAACCAATCAATCTACAAACATTTCCTCCTGGACCTTTTAACATTGAAGACTACATTCATATGTATTGTGAGGCTAAAATTGAGAAGGTAGGTTCTCAGGTGCCTATTCAAAATATCATGAGCCTGACTCTAAGAGTGATCTTGCTACTTATGGGGTGGATTACTATATCTGTGGCCCTTCACCAAGCTTCTCGGGCACACATGCACTGTGTTATTCAGTTCCAGGAGGCCCATATATTTGACTAGAGTACGACAATTCTCACATTCATGAAGATAAAGATGATAGAGTGTCGACAACGCAACAAAAAAAACATCAGGTTTGGCACTATTCTATGCTCATTTTTCTTCTTCGAGAGTGCCCAGCCTTATTCCTAGAGAGACCATGTGGGGGCATGTGGCATCCTTCCCACTAGTATGCATATTGGAAGCATTAATGCCACGTAAGGGGGGAGGGAGGATCATAGAGTCCTTCGATGTAACATTTTTTAACTGGTGGGCATGATAGATTATGACTATAGGGGACTACCCCTACACTGGAATCAACTTTTCCAGAGATCCAGACATGCATATGCCTGCCGGAGAGGAGTGAGGAGAGATAAGTAATATGTTTTTTAATGTTATTTAATTTTTTTAATTGATTTTGTATATATCATTTTTATGTGTGTATAGAGTACTGAATTTTGTGTATATTCTATGTACATATGTGGGACCAATGCACCCAACAAACTTCGCGAGGACTCGATGACATCCTCGACCAAAGGTGGGACTAGGAGAAACCAACAGACCAACAAACACAGGTGGAACTCTAGTTGGAGAGGCTGATAGGGTTTTGAGACGAGTGGAGCACAACCTCACTACGCCCACTCACACAATACCCATGGTCGAGATCAAGGATCTCTTGCACTCCATGCAACCTCATGTGGTGGGGGTGCCACAGACTTGGGTTCATCTTTTTCGAAGTTTGGCCAATGTCATTGTTCATCATGGCAGGGCCAATAGGCCCCGAGCTTAGATAGGATAGACTATAGATGTGTCGAGGGCACCTTTGTACATGTATGTTTTGAGGGATTAATCCCATCGATGTATATTGAACCTTATTTTTGAGATGTTCGCACCCACCTATGTACTCGTAACACTTTTTGATATATATATATATATATATATATATATATATTATACATCTTATTTGTCTTATGGATCACTTTTTTTGCAAATGTGTCTACATGTGTATGTGTGTTCTTCTCTTTCTATGTGTGTGCAATATGCCAATCTAATACTTGATTAGCTAGAGTATCTGTGATATGATTAAATCTCCTAGGAACATGGATATACATAATGTAATCAAAATAATGTTATAAGATATGTACCCTAAGGAAACATTGGTGCAAAGTAGGATCATAAACATGGTAAACTCCATTTAAATGGGAGACAACCAGTTGAGCATCTAGGTAGACTCGGAGGTGTGAAATGCCATGCGACAAGGCGTCAAAAATCAACTCTATCACTACACATTACTCGATGAGATTGTTTGAAGTGTCACCTAGACAAAAACCTTTGGAATATAGAAACTAGCCTCTAGGTGTGAAAATCACCCAAGTTGTGGAAGAAAGCCTCTGAGTGTGTCGGATATCGTCGCCCACAAACCCAAAATGCAGCTTTGATTCACTTGAAATATTCCATAGTAAAAATGAAGACATAAATAACTACATGTCCACAAAACAAAAAGACAAAAAACTATATAAGAACTATACATATATACAAGAACTCACCCAAGTGACCAACCTAAGAGTAATACTTCTTGAGGTAGAGCCCATTTCTAGGCTTTACCTAGTTATTTACTTCAAAGTCAACTAGATGGTAAGAAACCTTCTTTAATACCTCTTTCACAATGAACGATCTGAACCACATGGGTTTGAACTTGACTTCCACCAGGGGATCTTTGTTCTGTTCGTAGACTAGGACAACATCTCCTTCAGAAAAAATCCAAGGACGAATGGACCGATCATAATGACACTTGACTCATTTCTTATGAGCCTCATTGGCCGAGGCTGCATCATGACGCTGCTCATTGAGATAGTTGAGATATAGTAGGTGTTCCTCAAGTGGTGACGTGTTCGACAGTAATTCCACTGCCAAATTTAGAGAAGGGATCTGAAATTCAATAGGTAAGACTGCTTCCAACCCATATACGAGTTGAAAAGGTGAGAAACCAATGGTAGTATTCATAGACATTTGGTACGCCCACAATGCCAAGTACAACATCAAATGTCGATTCCACTTGGCAGAATTGATCATCTACTGTAGAAAAGTATTTAGGGACTTATTCACAACTTCAACCCGACCATTTGTTTGTGGGTAATAAGGTGACGAATTCTCTTGCATCAACCCAAGATTTGATGTTAACTCGGTGATAATTTTATTTTGGAAGTGACTACCATGGTTAGTGACAATATCCTTCGGGATGCCAAACCTTGCTACTATCTCGTTAAAAATGAAAAAAGTCGATGTTTCGACATCATTGTTAAATGTTGGCATAGCCTCGGCCCAGTTCGTAAAGTATTCTACCACTATGATGATGTAATGATGCCCCCTGGCTAAATCCAAGTGACATGTAGTGAAATCAATCCTGCACTTGGTGAAAGGACCAACAACAATGGAATGACACATAGGAGAAGGATTTCCCCATGTCTTTCGAGAGTAGATCTGACATGGGTGGCACTTCTTGACCGCCTTAATGCAATCCTTGATTAACGTAGGCCAGAAGTAACCAGAACATAGAATATTTTTGGCTATTTTCAACCTAGGCAAATGACCACCATATGTTGCAATGTGACATTCATTCAGAATGAGCTTTGCTTCCTTATGGATAAGGAACCAGAGAAGAATGCAATCTACATCTGGACGATACAAAGTGTCATCGAGTATGAGATAGTTTCATGCTTGATGGAGAATTTGTTGATGATCGTCGCGGGAAGCAGAAGCAGGGCACTTCAAAGTCTAGATATAGACTATTATATATCCATACCAAGGGTCTAAAGATGAGATTAGTAAAATATATCCTTTTATAGTCAATTCTTCGGGCATGATATCACTATATTCGGCCAGAAATTCCAAAATAAGTTCGGTAAAGACCAACAGATTTTTGGATTTCATGGAAACAAAATCCAAGTCAAATTCATGGAGGATTACAATCCATCTACTAATTTTTTTGCCAATGACCTGTCATGTCAACACATATTGGAAAGAGTTAAAAACAGTAATGACGGTGGTCTTGGGAAGAAAAATGTAATGACGGAACCACTGGACAACATGCACTGCTGCAAAAGAAAGCTTCTTAATGTGAGAATAGTTGAGTTCTGTCCCAACCAAGCCTCGACTAAGGTAATAAATAACGTTCTCCTCGAGCAGATCATCCTCTTGTACCAAGACCATGTCGATGGTCGTCTCTGTCATAGCCAAATACAACAAGAAATATTTGTTATAATTAGGGCGTTGGAGTAGAGGGGAAAATGTAAGGGTGTGTTTCAACGCTTCAAATGAGAACTGAGCAGAAACCCTTTAGTGATCTCGACATAATTCATGACAAAACAATGAAGAAAGTTCGCTTTCCATTGTAAGCTCTGAAGTTGGGGTATTGTGCATGAGGGAGGCAATTGAACTTTTGCCTCAACCTTGAGAGGATCGACCATGATCCCTGTTGTCAAAACAATGAAACTAAGAGACGACCCGACGTCACGCAAAAACTACACTTGTTAGGATTCAAGTAAATCCGATAGTGGCGAAATCGCTCGAAGATTAGTCGGAGGTGTGTAGGATGATCAGATCTCTTGCGAGAGCATGATGCTATATCATCAAGATATGAATCGACTATATGTCTAAGGTCTTGGAAATAAAATGACATGGCCCACTGAAAAAGTGGCTCCATCATTCTTCAAGCCAAAAGGCATCTTATGATATGCGAACATGCCCCAAGGACAAATAAAATTTGTTTTATGTTGTTCTTCGGGTTTGATTTGAATCTGGTTATATCCCAAAAAACCATCCATGAATGAAAATACCTCAGAGCCTGCACATTCATCGAAAATATGATCGATGAATGCGGTGGGAAAATTATCTTTCAGACATNGTCCATGCACACATGAATCGTACCCTATTTCTTGTTAACCAGAACAATATTTGACACCCATTCTGTCAACTACCTGGGGTAGATAAAACTGTGTTTAAGAGGTTTCTCTACTTCAGCCTTAATTGCTTTCGCTTTTCAATGATTTACCAGATGAAGCTTGTGATGAACAGGCTTGGCGTCAGTGTTGGCCCTTGACCAAGTTTTGGGGAAACTTTGGTCAGTTTTGGAGGTTTTGGCCTGGTTTTGGACTTCAACACATTGGTCAAAGTAGGATCGCCCTGGCATAGCTGAGATCGCGAATCTCACCAATTTTGAGGGTTATGTGGACCTAGTAAGGGGTCCTATAGGGTTTTGTAATGGGTTTATGGGATTTCGGCCCATGGGTTTTCCCCATGTTTAGGACCTATTGTAAGAGTTTGTAAAGTATAAATAAAGAGGAATGTAGTGTAGAAGAGGTAGTTTTATGTGCGTCGAGGATTTGTGTTGGAATGTGATTTTGTAGACTGTGCTTAGTGAATGTGATGCTCAGTGCGGAGCAGGTGCTAAGTGTTGTGATAAGAGATTGTGGCTCTGTGCATTTGACCTATTTTTGGAAGGTAAAGAAAGAGGATCTAGTGCTTAGTGCACAGATCTCCTGTCTTGTGTGTAGTTATACTCCATGGTTTAGTGCATAGGAGTAACTAGATGTAATATTTTGGCAAATAATAAAGAGGCCAAGTGGTTTGTGGACATAGCCCAACTCTGGCATGAACCACATATATCTGGTGTCTCATGGTTTTATTTGTGAAGTATTATTTATTTTATGCATTTGCTTAGTTCTTTGATTATGATGTGTAATGAATATATATGTTGTTTCTTAAGTATTTTACTTATGATTAAGGGTAAATGAATGCTAGATTTAACTCACAGTGCTAAGTGCTTAGTGTACATAATCACTTGTTGTTACTGTGCTTATATGTCTTTGATTATGCTTTGTGGTGTTAATTAGGTTAATAAACTAATGCATGTTCACTTCCTAAGCGTTAACAAAATATTCTGTGAATTTCTCTTATCATAGAATTGTGTCCCATCCTGGTTGCAGACACCTGCATCGTGTAACCCCCTCTGCTTATACCTTGGGTGAGACTTATCCTACTTCGCAGGTATTTCCGAAAGGGCGAATAGTAGGGGTTTTGTTGGTGCGTTGTTAAGCGTTGAACCCTGGGTCTGCCCCTATGCCAACAAATGGTTATGTTGTCGGGACCTTAAACTATGATTGTTGGAAACTAAAGTAAACAAAAGGAAAAGCTATGTGCGTAGGTCTACTCCTGAAGTGCATAGTACTCTACTTGAATTGTGAAGCTTTGTGTCTAGAAACTAAGTTGTTCTAAAGAAAAGAGGTAATATTATAAAAGAGACAAGCTTTGTGCTTTGGTAAGAGAAAGATAAGTGAAAATTTTTGTTTTGAAAGCATGAATTTAAGTATGTTTAATAGATTTTGTCCTAGTCTGAAGGCTAGGGTGTAGTTGAAGGAAAGAGATGATTTGATTAAATTTAATGGAAATGAAGAAAGATATGTTATTCCTATGCATAGAAATAGTTTTGGACTAATAAGTGGATGCAGGAACCTAGAAAGATTTTTTGCAGGTTGTAGGTACAACACTATGATCCTAAGGGAAGTGCGCAATACATAAAATATTGGGGAACATTTAAGAGAAAAATTTGATTGAGTTTATGTTAGAATTGCAGAAGGTTGGGACATATTTCTAAGGAATGCCCTGGGGTAGGCCCTATTTGTATTCATTGTAAGGTTGTTGGTCATGAGGTTGAGGATTGTCCAAGGATTATTGCTAAAGTTAAAGGGAGGGACATAAGACAAGAAAATTATGAAAGGACTCAAGAGACTAAGGGTATGTTAGAAATTTATAAAGAGAAAAGGTTAGAGGAAGTTTAGACTGTGTTATTACAGTTGGAAGAAATGATGGATGTTCATAAAGATGTCAGTTCACCAGAAATCCTGAAAGAAAAAGAACGCATAAGTGAAAGAATAAAAGACTTCAGCATAGAATGTATAGTCTTGGATGAAGAAACACAAGTGAATATTATGATAGAAGAAACTTGGGAAGTTTTGGGAAAGCCTATTATTGTACCTTCTTTAGGAAGGATAGGCTTGTTTAAGGGAAAGATGATAATTTTATGTGGAAGAGTAACTATTGTACCTATTATTGTTCATGGAACATCGAATATAGAATAATTTGAAGTCATTAGTTTTGTTGAGGACAATGCCCCTTTCCCACTTTTGTTAGGTAAAACTTGGATTGAGAAGGATTAGATCAGAAGGAAAGCAGAGAAAGAAGCAAGAGAAAAGAAAAATCAAGAATTAAGGGATTTCATAGCTAGGAAAATAGACCAAATAAGAGAAGAACGAGAGAATAAGTCGAAGCAATAGAGAAAAGTAAGAACATAGGAGGGACAGAAAGAAAAATAATTAGATATCAAGGTTGAAAGAATGAAAGAAGGTGTGAATAACTTACCTATCCAAGAGAGAAGTGTGCCCACTTAAGAAGTGTTAAGAAAATGGATATTAACTTTAGAACCTTTGAGGGTACCTCAATAGTGCGAAGCCACTATGCTAGGGGAAGATAAGAATATAAATGGAAAGAGGATTCCAAAAATAGTTAAAGAGAACCAAATAATAGGAAAGAAGGAAAGGAAGCTCAATGAAAAGAAGGCTAAGTTGGAAAATCTACAAGAAGTTACGAAAACTAGATGGAAGACTTCAAAGGCCGGAACTTCGCGGGAGGCAGGTTCACAGGGTTTGAACCTCGCTGGAACAACATGTTTGTGCATATTTGTACTTCTCCTTGACGAAGTTATATAACCGTTGGAGGTGCCCCGACCATTAGAATGACGCTCCAGAATGGTTAGGAAACAAATTTATGGGTTTATGGACTACTTTTGGACATTGAGACTGTGCCATAATGACTAGATTTACATTAATGGAAGTAGTGAACTCTAGTTATTGTCCGTTGGAAGATCCGTCATGCCGCCCTTCTTACTTAATTCGTCGATTGTGGAACTGGGGCCACTTTTGTATACTCATGACTGACTGAGCTAAGTCGATAACTGTCCAAGTGTTGAGCTGAGCTGCCTGTCGTTATCTGAAAGTATACCCTACATGTCTGTTCATCTATCTACCATCTGTTAAAAGCTATAATGTCGGGTGAACCTAACGACTTGGAGAAGTTTTTCGAGGAATTTCTTAGGAAACTCATTGTCGACAGACCTGTATTTGAAGGTATTCAGGCATCGTCGACTAGGGGACTATAGGCTTCCCCTTTGATCGATAATCGTACCACCCATATCAACCCCATAACTGAACAGAGAAGCAAGCACCGCAGTGATCTGGATAACACAAAGCAGGTATCATCGATCCTTCCTGAGTATATTCTTCCTCTGGTCGATGCTGTTAACCATGACAATATCCCTCGCGATTTCGAGTACCCTGTGTTCACTGTGTACATTCTGAAAGGAATTTACATAGTAGGGAGTTAGTTAGGGTAGATCTCGTTGTTGAATAAAAATGACTCCAACTTAGGAGACCAAAAAAACTATGCCACGCTAGCTCCTCACCGTTAGTTAATGAGAACAACTGAAAAGAAACCTCATCTCATCCTGAAACCATAGATTAAGGGGTTGGCGCAGTCAACAATACTAAATGTAATGAAGAGTTCGTATTTTGGTTGTTACCAGGAGGTTAACTCTTGCATTAAACTCCTTCTGTCGTGTTGTCATGGCGGATATCTATGGCTTGACAGAATAATTATTGTGGATTCGACGTTGATCCACCGGATCATAGGTTTAAGTTTGAATGGTCCTGACCCACAACAATTCTATCCAGAGAATACCTCAGACCGATATTTATCATAGTGCATCAAAGAATCATATGGAGAGGTAGAAAAGGGGAAGCGAGGTTACAAGGTAGCCTCATACAGGATGGCACAGTACACCTTGCTTGTCAACTCTTAGCTTGAAATCTAGTGAGGAAGAAGCACCTCACATAGGTCACTGCATTCATGGTGGACCTCACAGGAAAGTGTGTGGAGGGCCTACAGATGAACTGGGAAAACTACCTCGTCAACGAGTTAGAGAAGGATTACCACGAAGCCTAGGACTTAGGATATGAGTTTCACTATAGTTGGTTGATCATCCTAATCACATTTGTGGCTTGGAATATTCTTGAAGGAGCCACTTTCCCAGAGATTGAACCTACAGATCCCCTAGATGCTCATTTCTCCACCCTGTGGTATACTAATGACATGACGAAGTAGTGTAAGTCTAATGTTGTGTTTCATAGATATTATCAGAAGTTAAAATTATCCATTGAAGCATTCCCTCATATGACACCATGTATCCTGCATCAGTACCGGCCCATAGAAAAGTTTCTTGTTGATCCCCACTTCATTTAAATCACTGCATGAAGAGATGAGCACTAGGAAAGATTGTAGTCATACTATAAGATCTCGGATGAAGATATAGAACATATTATAAAGGAATGGCCAAAATAATTTATTGTACCTGTCATTGATGCAATGTTATCTGACATTGATACTATAGGAAAATTGATGGTTATGCGAGATGAACTTGTTGGAAAATCCTGTGGGAGGAAGAAGCAAAGGGAATGAAAAACGCAGGTTGAATTCCATGACATAGAGAGTGACGAAGAAGACAACGAGGAAAACACTAGAGATAATGGTTTTGGTTCACCAGGAGGAGGAGAAGACGAAGTAGAAGGGCATAGAGGAGGATATGAAGGAGAAGAAGTGAAAGGAGGAGGATAATATACAATTTACCTCCCTCCATCACCAGTCATAGGAGCTAGCACCCCACCACCTGAAGATCCCCTTGTTGTGTCAGTGACCCAAAGAGGAAAGTTACTCTGAAGAAATCTTTAGCAAGGAAGAAAATGTGCACCATTAAGACACAGTTGGAAGCCACTCTCACTGATGATGACATTATTTTGGTCTACAGAGCTATGGAGGGCACCTCTGAAGACATGCTGCAGATATACGAAGAGAAACAAAAGATTTATATGAAAATATTGAGAGGGAGTTGAAGGAAGTGTAGCAAGTTGTTCTCTTGGTCCACGCAGTTCCTACTATGCCATCTGATCCTTCATCACCACAGACTGTAGACTTGAAGGATGAAACAACTCCTCAGGTTGAATGAGTGATTTGGATCACCCTCCCCCAGTATAGCATCAAATTTCCCAGCCCCCCCGCAATACATGCTAGCCCCAACTTGGATGTTGAGGTTAACCTTAAAGGAGTGCCTCCAGAAAAGGTCGAAGTATTGGAGGCAAGTTTGAAGGAATACATAAGAGAACATATCGAAATGACCGTTGAAAGAGAATCCCAGCTAAGAAGGCTTCCCGATGAAACAAAAACTTGGTTACAAAGAGCTTAGGAAGAGAAGGAGAAGACTACAAAAGCCTTGCAAAAGGAGAAAGACAAAGTCCTAGTACAATTATGAACAACACAGGATAGTGTAGCTGCCTATGAAAGCGAGAAATTAGAGCTTGAGGTGAAGCTTCAAGAGGAAAAGAGAGCTGGTGAAGCCCAACTACAGAAGGAAAAAGAGAAGTTTCTCATAGAGCAGGTCATGGTCAAAGAAGTAGTAAGAAAATCATGTCGCTCTTTTCCAGGCTTGGTATAGGAGGAGAAAGAGTGTGTCGAAGCTCAAGTAGTGAAGCTTGCAAAGACCCTCCAACAATTTTAGGTTAGGATAACTGAACTAGAGGCCCGAATAGTGTCGAGCACCCCACAGGAGGTGCATGGCTAGAGGGAGGAGTCCACCGAAAACATAGTAGCAAGTATAAAATCCCTTGCCTTGGCATCTAAATAGTTGAGTGAAAAAAGCACCCATACGTATGAACACCTCACCGAGGATCCATAGTTAAAGAAGCTAGAGGCTCAGTTATAGGAGGTGCATCATCAAGCATTTTCATTACAGGAACAAATGAAGCTACTCACAGAAGTGGAAAGGATGAAGAGATCCCAGGAGTAGCACATAGTAAAAAAAAAGATCATTTCCCTCTATGGTAAGGTGATGGAAGTAACACAAAAGTTACAACCTATGCAAGATGAATATTGCAAGGTGTTTGAGGATATCAATGGCTAAGGTTCATAGTTAGATCAAGTAGTTGCATTAGTAGAACAACGCCTGTAAGGGCCTGTTACAGAGTATACATTCCAAGAGCTCACTAAGCAAGAGGCTCAGAAGAGGTAGCAATTTGAGGCAGGTTGAGGCTTTTGAAGCAGCATTGTCTAGACCTGATTGACTCAGGATGAGTCATGGGTGAGTGTTGGGGGCATGTTGGCCCTCAACCAAGTTTTAGGAAAACTTTGGTCAGTTTTGGAGGTTTTGGCCCACTTTTGGACTTCGACACATTGGTCAAAGTAGGAGCGCCCATGCGGATCTTAGACCACAGATATCACCTATTTTGAGGGTTATGTGGACCTAGTAAGGGGTCCTCTAGGCTTTTGTAATGAGTTTATGGGATGTTGGCGCATGGGTTTTCCCCATGTTTAGGCCTTATTGTAAGGTTTGTAAAGTATAAATAAAGAGGAATGTAGTGTAGAAGAGGTAGTTTTGTGTGCGTCGAGGCTTTGTGCTTGATTGTGATTTTGTAGACTTTGCTTAGTGCATGTGATGCTCAGTGTGGAGCAGGTGCTAAGTGTTGTGATAAGAGATTGTGGCTCTATGCATTTGACTTATTTTTGGAAGGTAAAGAAGGAGGATCTATTGCTTAGTGCGTAGATCTTCTGTCTTGTGTGGAGTTTGACTATATGTCTTAGTGCACAAGAGTAACGAGATGTAATATTTTGATGAATAATAAAGAGGTGAAGTGGTTTGTGGATGTAGCCCCACTCTGGGGTGAACAACGTATATCTGGTGTCTCATGTTTTCTTTGTGCAGTATTATTTCTGTTATGCATTTGCTTAGTTATTTGATTATGATGTGTAATGAATATATATGTTGTTGCTTAAGTATTTTACTTATGATTAAGGGTAAATGAACGCTAGATTTAACTCACAGTGCTAAGTGCCAAGTGCTAAGGGTACATAATCACTTGTTGTTACTGCGCTTATCTGTCTTTGATTATGCTCTGTGGTGTTAATTAGGTTAATAAACTAATACATGTTCAATTCCTAAGAATTAACCGAATATTCTATGAAATTCTCTTATCACAGAAACATGTCCTAGCCTTGTTGTAGACACCTACATCCTGTAACTCCCCTTGCTTCTACCTCAGGTGAGACTTTGCCTTCTTCTCAGGTGTTGCCGAAAGGGTCGATAGTCGGGGTTTTGTTGGTGTGCTGTTAACCGTTGAACCTTGGGTTTTCCCCTGTTCCAATAGTCAGGATAAGTCGTTATTTCATGTTCGACGATTATTGGGTCTATTCCTAGAATCTCCTCGTAAGACGAGGAAAAAACTTCTTGGAATTCCTTAAATAACTCTGTATAAATTTGAATCTATTAGATGGAGCAGTCTGCTCCGATGAAAACATTCTACACAATGCCAGGGTTTCTAGATATATCTATGGGAATCATTTCAGCGATACTTTCCATATTACCTTCGACATATACTGTGTGCATAGCCAGAGGATTAATAGGACAAGAACTATCTCCATTCATGGTCAAAACAAATTCACCTGCCTCTATTATCCTTAACTCCGGGAGGAAGTAAGATATATTATGGAGATCATTATAGAGTCTGTCTAGACCAGTCAATGCCTCAAGAATCACCTCGTCAAAGGGAAAAATGAGGTCTAAAGGATCTGCAGTGGCAAGAGAACCTTGATCCCAAATAGGCTCGAGAACTGGATCTAACTCTTGTGTGGGTGTTGGTTTAGGGTTGGCCGAAGCTCGCTGGACAATGCTGTACATCACTTCAGCCACAGATAAGGACATGGCCATGCTAGGATTCCCTGTCCCTTTCATCAAAGCTAATGGGGAAGGAAGATTCCATAGATCATGAAACTAAGTCATTTGAAATGATGACATTTGAAATTTTTTATCCCTAGGCTGGTCGGGGGCAGCCGATATAAGATTGACATCGCCAGAAGGTGGCGGGTAATTGAAAGTACCCATCAACAATTGACACAAACAAACAACTAAGTTGACGGTGTCAGGCTGAGGATTATCAATCATTGGGAGAAACAAAAATGGTGAATGATCACAATTCGACCCTTGTGTGGAAAAAACAAGAGCCGAAAAAATATAACAACCATTGCATGCATTGCATAAGTCCAACTCCTCCTTAACAAAAGGTTGTATTCGAGAGGCACATAGACCACTTTAACTTCGAGACACATGGTATTTCCTCCTAACTGCACAAGGAAAGAAGGAATGATTCCATGTGTTCTGAACGAGCGACCGTCGAATGTCATAAGAAACGTAGGAAATAGAGACAAATTGGGTTGGCCAATGGCCTTCCAACACGCCAACAACATCACTCAATTTGAGGCACCCTCGTCAACCAAAATATGAAAAATATTCTGAGTAAAATATTTCATGGTGTAAACCACTACTATTTTAAAATGCAACATGGTAAGGAGGACAAGGTTTCAAGTCGTTTGGATCAAGAATGATCGCTCCTGGGTTACAAGTCTCTGCAGATCCCAAGACAGATAACATATCCTTTCTCTACGAAGGGAAACTTTGAAGGAATTCCAAAGAAAACATCATGCAAGGGGTTTGTGCCAAATATTCCACAACGGAGTAGTTTTGGGTGGCCCTCGCATTCAGATTATGAGAAGATTTCTTGAATGCCCCTTTCGGGATGCATTTCATTGTTTTTCCTGGAGTCTTCTCAATATAGAGAAGAATCAGTGGTTTTGTGGATTCTTTTCCCTTCTGTTAACTCCCAAAATAGCACCGTCATTTTGGTCAGGTTTTATGGTGGATAGCATGGCTATCGATAGTTTCCTCAATTCATTGTTGAGTCTTTTAGCTGCAAAATTTTAGATTTTGGTTTGACTTAGATTTGGATTGTAAAGTCTTCTTTTTCAAAATTGTCATTTTTTACTTT
>JASDQU010290665.1:2537-14261 GCA_032191745.1 Picea mariana | reverse complement strand
AGACTAATGTTTCCTTGAGAACTTTTGGTAGCAGGTTGTCTAAAGCCCCTGAAACTAGCATAAATTTATGCAAGTACTAATCCTAGAGTAGTAAGGACATATAAAAAGGAGGAGTCGCACTTTCTTTGCGATTTGTATGCAATCCAATAATAACATGAGGAGAATTGTCTTGTAAATTGGAAGTGTCTACTAGCAAGGTAGGCTCCTGGGAACCAAGGAATTGAGAAACTTGCTTCCTAACTTGGGATTTTAACAAATTCTAACAATGGCATGGAGATTTTCATATTACTCAGCTCATGAGAAGATTAAATTGGGAGTTTAGACAACGACCTTGTCCTTAGTAGGTGACACTTTGTCATGGATTCCATATTGAGGTACATCAACTGGCTTATCAACAAAATGGTTCTTCTTGAAGGGAGGGTCTTGTGCCTTAGGTTTGGTTATAGGACCAGCTTTATTTTGTTGAGCAAGAATAGAATGAGGTATTATTTCATATTTCTTATGTATTTCTGAAGCAAGCTATCAAAGATGACTTTTATACTGAGAAGGATGGGATAAAAGGCTAAAGAATTTCATTAAAAATTACCTAATCACTAAGAGTTAACTCATTAAGTGAAACCTTTACATGATTAAAGTTGTGATATTCATCTTGAGTTGGATGAATGAAACCTTCCTCATTGGACATCAAGTTCAAATCCAATGGAAGCTCATCGGACTCAAAAGGAGATTGGTCCAAGGCTGTTGGGAACGGGGAGCAGGAAGCAAGAGCAGGAGCGAAAAGTTCAATTTTCAAAAAATTCCAAGCAAGAGCATTTTTTATACAATACATATTTTAATATATTTCGATGCATATATATAAAAAAAGCATGCAGAATGTCGAATCAATTGCAAAAAACATGAAAACATAGATTTAAGATCATTTAACTACTAGACTAGTGATGATCATTAAAGCATCAACCATTTAGTACACATATAACATCAATCATATAAAATTTGTCATCAACAGATTGTAACAGACAACATCAAGCACAAAATGAAATAGACTCTAGAGTCTAGAGCATCATATTCATTACCAAAGAGTTGTAAGATTCGGTCGATAGTTCAAACTTCAAAGGTAAACTATCATATAATGTTCATTGTTTACAAAATAAGCCATAAAAAAGACAAAGTACTAAGTTCTAGAGACTACTTCTAAGCATGAAAAAGAAAAAGAGATCCAGTATACAGTAGTAAATAATATGCACTAAGTTTATGTAACACACCCACTACAGGAGACTAAAAATTTTCGGCTTTTCCTTCTCTTCTCCAAGGAACAGAATCCCCGAATTCCTATGGGGCTTGTTGCAGACCCTACCATCCCTTATCCGTACCTATATGATCATCAGCAATGACCACAGGCCTTACCGAAGAGGTGCTCCCGGCTTTCGCGATTCGGGAAATCGCGAAGCATGTATTCTCGGTTCCCTGGCTTTCGAGGTGCCGAAACCCGAAGGGAACCCACAGTTCGTCACAATTAATAATGCCTCGGATTGAAGCCTGGCACTCCACCATTCAAGGTTTTCGCGGTATAAGAGGGCGAGGGTCTCCTACCCTTCGATTTTCGGGTGCCGAAACAGCAAAGACCCTATATCCGTTGAACTCATTTCGAGGTTTCATCCATCGGAATTTCGTGTCTAGCGAACACGAAGAAAACTGACCTTTGGAGATCCCGGGTACCGAAACGCTGAAACACCAAAACCATGTGTGCTAATCCATTTTGGGATTTCGCCTATCGGGATTTCGGGCTACGCGAAGACAGGAGGTCTCGCATCTGGGTTTCCTGGGTGCTGAAACTTCGAGACATCCAAACTCTAGACACGTTATGCCATTTTGGGGTTTCGCAAGTCAGGATTTCGGGACTGGCGAGTACAAGAGACTTGCCTCTAGATATCCCGGGTGCCGAAACACCGAAATAGTAAAATTCTAGTCATGCTATGCCTTTTCGGGGTTTCATACTTCGAGGTTTCGCGACTGGTGAGTACAAGGGATCTCACCCTTAGGTATCCCGGGTGCCGAAACACCATAACTCATCCGCGCTATTGTCATTTCGGGGTCTCATCCATCAAGATTTCGCGATATGCGAGAACAAGAGGTCTCGCACCTGGGTTTCCCGGGAGCCGAAACTCCGAAACACGAACTCTAAATACACTATACTATTTCGGGATTTCGCAAGTCGGGATTTCGGGACTTGCGAGTGCAAGGGAACTCGCCCTTGGGTATTCCGGGTACCGAAACACCGAAACGCCGAATCTATACGTGCTAAGCAATTTCAGGAATTCGCACACCGGGTTTTCGGGATATGCGACGACAGGAGGTCTCGCACTTGGGTTTCCCGGGAGCCGAAACTCCGAAACACCAAACTCCAAACATGCTCCACTATTTCAGGGTTTCCTCCATCGGGATTTTGCAGGTCGGGATTTTGCGAGTCGAGTTTTCAAGACTGGCAAATACATGGGGCCCGCACTTAAGTACCCCGGGTGCCGAAATACCGAAATATAATAACTTCTCCACACTCTATCTTTTCGGGATTTCGCAAGTCGAGATTTTGGGACTTGCAAGTACAAGGGAACTCGCCCTTGGATATTCCGGATCCCGAAACACCGAAATATCGAGATTTAGCTACACACAGTCATTTCGAGATTTCGCCTGTCGGGATTTCGAGACTTACGAGTACAAGGGAACTCGCACTTAAGTACCCCGGGTGCCGGAATACCGAAATGTCGAAGTCTAAGAGGACCATTCTCTCTCGTGCAGGGTTTTAAGACTTACGCCATAAAATCCTCCAGCAAATCCTTGGATAAACTTTCGAAAAGAGTGTCCCTGTGGAGAAATCTATCCAGGGCATTACTTGAGAAAAATAAGGGAATAAATTTCCCGAGAACAGACTTGAAAACTAAATCCGTTCAAAACATATATATATATATATATATATATATATATATATATATATATATATATATTTACGTAAGCCATAGGTGGTCTTTCCAACATAAGCATGCAGTCAAAATATATATATATATATATATATAAGCCATAGGTGGTCTTTCCAATATAAGCATACAGCCACCATTTCTGATCAAAACACCATACAGACAGTCTTATACTAAAACCATTCATAATTGCAAAAACCATGAACATACATGTCAGAATATTAATTTTCAAGATACGAGATATAACACTTATCGGAAAAACACCAGGTTTGATGCAACTGCCGAGAGGGGTGCTTGTTTCCACCCAACCGTAGGCTCAGCTATTCCGAATGGCTTTACCACTAGCCACCCCCGAGCTTAGACCACGATGCTGTGAGACTGAGTCTCTGTTCGTCAGAAGTCGAGAACGAAGGTTACTCTCCTCCTTCTCTGCTTATCCATCACTCTGTATATTTTTCCAGAGTCCTTCTGATTTCTCCCCTCTTGCAATCTCTGTCGCAACTGCCCCCTTCCACACCTCTTTCCTACCTTTTCTTTTCCGGCGAGGTTGCGTGTGGCACGAACTTCCCCGCGGTGGTCAGGTCTGAGGCTTTCACAGATGGGCGGTTTACCCCCCCCCCCATCCCTCATTAACTCATGAGGAGCCTCTTCACCTACCAACCTGGTAAGTAATTCATTTCGGGGCCAGCGAGCCGCTCTTGATCTTCGGGCCAGTGAAGACCAAATACGGTATTGGTTTCGATGGAAGTTAACGCCACCATTCCAGGTGCCTTCCACCACCTTTCATTAGCCATCGTGGTCTCTTTTCAGCACATCCCCCTCCCAGCAGTCCTGCAACATATATATTCATAACATTATTTACATTCGCCGACCCTTTATACTAAGGTCCATTCGAAATTACACATTCACATCTTTGAGTCTGCCATAGTTCTTGGCCAGTATAGTTATTTTTACAGACTGGGGGAAACAGGGTGTTACAGTTTTCCTCTTGCCACGAGAAACTTCTAGTTTCTTTTCCTATGATCTATGAAGAAGAGGGGTAGGAATAGGTGGAAGTGTTCATAGAACATGACTAGCAGCTGCATGTCCCCCACATACATTGGATGCTGTGAAGATAATGGAAAAATTGTTGCATCTGGAAACCTACTAGTGGATGGGGGTGGCATATCTACTCCAGGAATATGATCACCCAAAAGTTTAGCTTCCAAGCGCTCTAAAACCATGGCTCCATCCTCCAAATTAGTCTCCTATGGACTGTTGTCCCAAGTCACATCTCTTTTATAATTATCAATCTCCACTACATCACAATAATGGGACAACAACCTCAAGTTGTAATGCAAATAATCCAACTTTCTGCTCGGTCTACATTCAAGTTGTTTCTCTTTACATTGTGGATGAAGCTATAGGTGCTCCAACACCTCTCTATAGAAGAGGTGTTAACCACCTGAGAAAGCACCTTAACCGCCAATTTATGCAAATATGTGGTAGAAGAGCCATACATGTTCCACCATTCAATAGAACTCAAGCTATCTCTATCTTTGGTTGCATGCAAGTTACCAAAGACTCCATGCTCAATGATTTACTTGCTCAATTCACTTTGTACTTGAGCACACTCCTCTTCCTCAAGTACCAACTTTTATAATGCAAGCATATACCCATTTCGCACCTCCACATCTATGTGTGGTTTTCTCCTAACCCCACCCAAGTGTTGGTTGGGACAACCAAGATGGAGAATAATATTTTGGTGTAAGGACATATGCTAGGGCATGGAGTGGAACATTAAGATTATCCAACCTTTTGACCACATGTTTATGGATATGATCATACAAGATCGCATCCCTTGAATCAACAATGCATTTGATTTGGCCAAGCATGTCGTCCATCTACTCATACACCTCCCCAATCACCAATTGATTTGCATCTACAAACCAAATCATACTATAAATGGGTTTGGTGAACTTCAGAATATACCTAACTTGTTGCCAAAGTTGCCCATCAAGAACCGTGTCCTCCACCTCCTGAAATTCAATTATGTCAGATGCAGATGTAGCCCTATCTTTCAAATCCTGCCATGAATCACTCGAAACCATACTAGCCAATGCCTCTCTTACCTTCAAAAGACATCTAAAGGTGAGATAATAGCTAGCAAATCTAGTCTTTGCAATCCTTAGTAACTCCAACTTGGAGCGATTACGAAAAATGAAATGGGCCACGGTATGATTGGTAATAAACCTTATCATCGTCTTCCCTCTCTTGTACAAAGCACCAATCCATCTATAATCACGGTCCTTCATTTTAGTGATAACATCAAAAGGTTCATTGTGTGAACCAAACACCCTAACCAAAATATGGTCCTTCTTACCTCTTTAGCTCTCCAATGGTGGTTGAATATGACTATAGCAGCCTTCAATCTCCCTTCCAAGCTCTCACAAATGGCAGCCTTCAATCCCCCTTCCAAGCTCTCCAACTCCCTATAGCAGCCTGCAATCTCCCTTCCAAGCTCTCACAAATGGCAGCCTTCAATCCCCCTTCCAAGCTCTCCAACTCCCTATAGCAACCTTCAATCTCCCTTCACTCTCCCTTCAATCTCCTCAAGAACTAGCAAGAAGCCCACTCAAAACCCTCCTAGCAAAGATGAGTGAAATGAAAAATAGAATGAGAAAAAAATGGAGTGAGTGAGTGTTTTAATCCTAACAAACCCTAGCCATCCCTTTTGAAGCCATCTGGAACCATGAATTGGTTCCCAAACACCCAAAAGAGAAGATGAATCTGCCTCATCATGTGGGAGCGACCAAGGAGTGTTGAGGGAGTGTCCCGAGAGCATTGAGAGAGTGTCCTGGGAGCACACTCCCAAAAAACGCTCCCCGAAGGAAGCGTTCAAGAAGAGCGCTCCCGAGTGCACTTCCTGAACGCTTCCTCTGGGAGCACGCTTCGAGAGTGGGAGCATGGGAGCGCTCCCCCATAGTGTAGGATTGGTCTTCATAATATTCATGTGGATACTCCTCACAAGGGAGATTGTCCATGACAACAATGGCATTGTTCCTAGTAGGAGATGGCACTGGAGAATCCTCTAGCCTTCTCTTGTTGTTACGTTGTTGTTGATTAAAAGGTCTCTTGAAAAGTTTTGGATTTTGACAAGCAAATTATGAAGCCCTTGTCCTTGATTTTGCACAAACTACACAATTTAATTTTGTTTCATCTTAGTCAAGTCATTTGGGAAAGTTTGAAGCATTTTAGTAATTTGATCTAGCTCAATTCTAAATTCGTGAAAAAAACAGAAGAAGAGGCTTAGGTTGGATCTTCATCTTTTGCTTTCTTCTTTTCATGTGAGTCAATCTTGGGTTTACATAACTTCCCTAAAGCTACCAAGTTTTCCTCCAAGTTAACATCATCTTTCATCATCTCGTCAAGAGTTTGAGACCTCTCTCTCAACATTAGGGAATAGTTGCAAACTAAGACTCGTAAGTTGTTGTATAAGCTACCTTCACAACTGCCTCTGAAGGTCTTATTTTATCAAGAATTCTATGTTAAACTTTACAAATCTTTTATTAAAATATGTTGAAGACTCTCGATTCTTTCTTTTCTAGGTATGGAATTTAGTTAGATAACATTGATTATCTTTCTTCTCACGTCATTTTTTCATAGACAAATTATGAAATATTGTCTAAGTGTCTATTGTATTGGAACTTACACCTCTGAACCATTTCCTAGCATCCCCTTTTAGAGAATGACAACATCCTCATGCTCAACCACCAAATTATCTATACAATCTTGAAAGGTTGTCATATGATCTTCAACAAAATCATCATTATCCCCACTGATCTTCAGATGAACTTTGAGGTAATTAACAAGCATATCACGCAAATTTGCAGGCAAGTTCAAAATATGAGTCCAACACCAAGCAAGGGATCAACATGAAGCACAAGGGACTAAGCTATGGCATTGCTCCCTTTGTTCTATAATAGAATAGCAACATGGCCAACCCGGTGGCAAGGCCTTCCCTCTTAGTGTTGGGACTGTCTAAATCCCCACAAAAAATAGCAATAGACTCAAGTGGGCCACACAAAATGCAATATTTGGAACTTGGACAACAATTTGCATGTACATTCGCATGAATTAGTGAGTTTTCATACCAAGAGATGCTTTTAATTGGCTAAGTTAGACTAAACATTGCTAGTGTATCTACACCTTTATGTTAAGTTTACTTAGGTAAGTAGCATTTTTACTATGGTTAACATGCATGTACATAATCTAAATAACCATATGCACATCATGTGCACCTCCTGACTCATCTAGCTAAATAAGGCATCGTGTTAGTTGCATGTTTTAATGCATTTAGGTGATAACACACCTAAGGTGGCATCTCCACCTTCACTTGTATCTGTTGTAATACCCCTGTTTCCCCAGCTTCTAATTAATCATTACTTATGATTACCATGCTATGGCATGTAAACAATTTAAATGTTTTATTATTGTTTAGATTGCCAACAACTGACTGTGGGGGTGAAGCCGTGAACTACTTGCCATGATATCACTAGAGGAAAGAGTGAGGAAACTGTAGAGAAGGTTCATTATGTCAAAATGACCCAAATTCTCTTTGTTGAAATAATAAGCCTCATCCAGATCCCAAGGAAAAATCAGTTAATGAGAAAAGGATTGGTGGTTAAACAATCAACTACCCCAATGAATGGAAGCATGGAGGGTCTAGCTGAGGAGACGGAAAACTGTCAGCCCAAAGTAACACAAAGTATAGTTTCATGCAGGCCCAGATTGACCCGAGTTCCTTCTAACAGAAGGAATAGGGCAATCCCAGTACCTCCCTGGGGAGAAAAGGGAGAGGGCATGCAAGAGAAGAAATATACCAGAGAAAGAAGAGAGCGCGTGGGGCTCTTCAGTTCAGAAAATAACTGAAAGAATAAGTTGTTCTCGTTACAAAAGAGAAACAAAGGAAGATTTCAGTCTTTGAGGAAGAGAATTGCTGAAAAAAATGCACGAGCACGTACAATAGAAAGATCAGACAACTCGTGGAAAAGTTCTAAACTGGAGCATTGAAGACCCGACGCCCAAACTATAGAAAACGAGGGCCACGGGCTTGGTGTTGGCGAGAAAGAAACCGATGTTGGAAGGAGAACGTGTCGAGGGACAGTGCAGTTGTGAAGGGACTCTCTTGCACAGAGGAAATCCAACTGGGAAGGCATGTGATAAACCCCGTGGAGGTCCTGAGCTCAGTAAGGAAGAAGGGAGACTTCTTCTGTTGCCAGAGAGGTGGAGGAGAGTAACCTCCCCGATACCTTTCTTGATTTTGGAAAGAGAACCCAGAAAACCTGACCTGAGAAGAAGGTCGCGAGCTTGATGTTGAGGGAGCAGCTGATAAACCTCGCAGAGGCTGTGACAGGGAGAGGATCTCTGAGAATTTGCAGAAGTTTCCCTAGTGATATCATGGCTTGGCACGGGGGTGGCCAGAGTGTTAAGAGTGAATGCCTTTGAGCCTATGGTTGGGTGGAAAGGCGAACACCCACAGTCAGTTGGTTGGCTGCAACTTGTAATAGATAAGTATTTCATATACCCTATGCACTTGAATTGAAATGCATGATTTGAATGCTTGTATTTGTGCTATACATATACCTCCTGGATATAGGAGGATGATGGCATGATATTGTGTCAAAATGTGCCTCGCGCGAAATTGATGGTAATAATGCTTACTATTATTATGTAAACTGCTACATTTGAATGGTTGTAAGATGACAAGTTTGGCCTCTATGCTGGTTGGAAAATCCTCAATGGGTTTTCCCAAGGATCAACTATAGAGTTGGAACAGACTCTACAGAACTGCTACAGTCCTGTTGATCCCTCGAAAATATCTTTCCCAGTTATAGAACTTGAGTTCTGTGAATGGAAGGCGCTTCCTTCAAACCAGTCATCCAAGAGAACACGGGCTCATGCCTACGGCCTTAACCAAATTTTGGCTAAGAGTTAGAAGTGTAGCCTCTGGAGCTTAACAAAGTTCCATAGGACCAGGACCATGGAACCCTTCGCTACACTCAAAAAGGAGCTAAGTTATTTGGGACTCCAAGAGTTCGGAGCTCCGGGGTGAATGAACATTGCAACATCCTAAATGCGTCGAAAGTGACCTGCCGGAGCGGTAACTTGATGGTTGACCGACAGTTGGCGATCATTTACCCGTTATCGTGGGATTCATCCCCTTGTTAAACCCCGATCCACTTCTCGGTCGCGAAGTAACATGAGCCATAGATCTGAGGATATTCAGGATCTCCCCTAACCATTGGATCTACATCGTGGTCAATCCGGTGTTGACCACTCCGGGAGAAAAAGGGTGTTAAACGACCGGAATCCCCGAACGCCGAACTCGCGAAGTGACGTGGGTCGTAGATCTAAGGATCCTTCAGGATCCTTCTTGATCGTTAGATCGAGTGTTGGTGGAAGGATAGAGTAAGGGAAGGGATGACTGACAACAAGCGGTCATTCTGTCTTATGATCCTCCCAGTCAATTACCCCTAGGACTAAAGACTTAGGATTGCCTGGATCGCGAGGAGCCACGAGTCCCAGTCATCCGTTGGATCAAACCAGGGAAGATTATGGGTCGTTCGATCATTATTCGGCTCTCCGACTAAACCCCACTTCGGGTGATTCAGGATGCAAGGTGTGGCGTTTCCCCGAAGGCCAGACTGACGTCGACAGACGACGTGGCCAAAGTACACAGTGGAGTCCGACCGTATGACAGAGCCACCGCATGTCAGCAAGTGGCTAAGCCACGTGTCCTGTTGAATCATCGTATATGGTATAGGGTCGAAGAGATGGGTACCACGTGTCAAGGTGGCATCATCGCCACATATCTACCAAGTGGCAGATGGTAGTAGGGACACTCGTGCAGAACGCCACGTACGCAAGAGGGACCCGCTCCAAGAGTTTGGGACTTCAAAACTCCAGGTGTTTGGAGTGCTAAGACGCAAGCTCCAAAAGGGTCAAAGGCCAGAGCCACGTAGCAGGACTCCGGGGTTCGGGACTCCGAAGGATTTGCAAATAGAGAAAAGTGGTCGAAGCGTTGAAGTGTCGAAGCACCAAAGTTTCCCCTTTTGTAGTGTCGAGCTCCGATAGGACGGGCCCACATGCATCATGGTGATGTGGCGTGTTTGGATAGCTCCACGTGGCATCGTGGGATTGGACACGAATTAGGTGTGGGACCCCACCCCTCTAGTCAAGTCCAAACGATGTGTTAAGTGCATGTAAATCTTAAGCGTTAGATCCAAAGGTGGACAGAACTCCACCATAGATTCTAGAGTAGAGAGAGGCTCCGGGATTTCAGGTCTCCAGGAAGCTTTAGTGTTGTACAAAAGAGCGTGGAAAGGCCAAATACCGGAGGACTAGGTTCCAACATCGGTCACATGGTAAAGGTAAAAGGGAAAACAAGAAGCACCAAGGCTTTGGAAGTGAATAAGCCTGTGACGAATCAGCGTAGACTTTCCCCTGTAAACCCTTCTTCCACGGCCATGTCATTTCCAAAGGATGACGATCGGGGCCGCAACAATGCCATGTTGGATGGTAAGAGGAAAGTGAAGCCACGTGGATGCCACGTGGCGAAGGGGGTGTCCATTGGCCAATGACACCCCGAAAACTTAGGAGGACCATAACTCTCGAACCAAAACTCAATTTTGGACGAGTTTATAGTCGTTGGAAGGCTCTCGAAGAGCAGAAGGCAATGGTGTTCTTATCCGAGGGATTCGGGAAGCTACGGAACCGAGGAAAAATTTATACCCCATCCCTTAAAAAGGTACTTAGGGGTCAGATGTGTGACATCTGCTCCCATTTAATGCAGTCTTATCCCAAAAGTCCCATAAAGATGGGATGTATGTATCCATTATTTTAAAATCAAATGAAGTAAAAAGCATCACCTTATATGAATTACCTGTTTATGTGATTTACAAATGTCTCCATTAAATTATGATCTGAGGTAAAAACCATGATTTCGACATGGTATCAGAGCATGCACATCCTGCCCTGCATTAAGCAGTGTTTTTTCGCTTGCCATGTTTTGTACATGGAGTGCATACTCAATCTTGCTCATGTATGGTGGCACCTTAGCCATCTAAGAGACTGATGGGTCAATTGTAAAGGTTTAATGGTTGTCAAGACTCAAATTTTAAGAGTTTATTAAAAATATTTCCTTTTTTGCCACTGCTCTCTACGTATTTGGGGCTTTGGTTTTTTCGCCTTGGCCCATATTGTATTTGCAAGCCCATTACATTATAGACCGCCGACCATTGCTAAATTGCTCAGACAAAGATCAATGTACTTGCTGCATTTTTTTTGGAGCTTTGGACAACAACACCCAGCACATGCTCAATTACTGTTGTTCCTTCAACACATTCATTGCCCTAAAGCGGAATCTGCAGTCTTTGCAACTAACATGCAACCTCAACATTCCAGACACGTTCAGTAGCAACCAAGCACCCACGAGGTTGTACAGCCTTGACCACATAATGTATGGTTCTACGACATTGAGTACGGATCCATACGATCTGTATGGCTGTCATCTCTTTTGCAGCCTCTAATTCGGCCTCGGCACACTGCAAATTTGGCCTTGCACGCAGCAATTTCAACATCCAACAGTCAATTTGCCCCCTTAGCAATCAAATCAACATGAAAATTCAACAAATTACGAAAATTGGACATTTTTTTTGCATAGAATAGAGCAAAACATTTTCTACAGCAAGAAAAAATTGCCCTCTCTTACATA